>CABHPQ010002033.1:0-34180 GCA_902168405.1 Peromyscus aztecus
GAGGAGACACAAATGTAGGAAATAGTAGGTGTCAAACAGCAGTCTTCCTTTTCCTCTGGAGGTTAGGCATGGGATGAAGTCAGAGGCAGAGAGAGCCAACTAGTGGGTTTTCCTTCTGTGCCCAGAGGACCTAAGTACAAATCCAAGAAAACACATAAAGGAGAGAATTTTGAGCAGTCTAGGCATTTGGTGCACAGAGGGTATGACTGAGTGGAGTCCAGGAAGACATTCCCGAAAGCTTTGGAAATTGAGAAATAGTTCCTATCTGTGAGCACAGCAGGGGACTCGAACATCATGCAATACTTCAGGATGATGTCGGAATGTGGGGTAGAGTGGAGAAGGCTCAACCTTTGCATGGCCTTTTCTCCTTGTCACTTAAAAGCGTTTTTATGAACTTTTAATTCATAAAAGCTCACTTTGGGTAAGGGAGGAAAGGGACTGTGCTTCAGTAGCTTCTATAAACCTTTCTGTGAAATATATGTTTGAGCAATAGTTTGGGCATTGTATATGGAATATGGGATTTAGGGAGTATGATTTCTATCGGTTGGTGTGGCTGGGGATGCGGCCACCTGCATAGAATCCTGTCTCAGATGCCTCAGGCCTTACTAGTTAGGTGAACTTTAGCAAACTACTTAGCTTCAGTGTGCCTAACACTCATCTTGAAAGTCGAGATTGGAACACAGAGTTCTTGTAAGGATGAAAGGAAATTATCAAGGTAGGACAATGGCCCATCCATCCTCAGCACATCCTTTGAGTCCCCATTCACTGTAAAGCGGTGGACATGCCTATTGCCCTTACTTTATCCTCTGTGTCGATAGCTAGTCACATGCTTCTTCAAATCAGGTCAGTGTTACAAACCAGGCCCATGAGAATGCCTTGTGAAGTGTT
Source organism: Peromyscus aztecus (assembly GCA_902168405.1). NCBI lineage: Eukaryota > Metazoa > Chordata > Mammalia > Rodentia > Cricetidae > Peromyscus > Peromyscus aztecus. Next base: position 889 of record CABHPQ010002033.1, read on the forward strand.
TGGAAGAACTTAGAAATTAATGGCTAAAAAACAAACAGACAGACAAACAAAATACAAAACAAAACCAACAAAGATTCACAGCTGTAGTTCCTTGAGCATGTCTGTAGGACACTTCCTAGTTCCAGGATGTCATTATGTTGTGATGACGCATGTCATAATTGAATTGTAATCCCCTCAGACTAATCATAATATGTATTTCACCTGCAAATAAATGGGAAGTAGAGATTCAAATAGTGTGCCTAAGATCTGATGGCTTTCAGCCATATTTCATTCATCAATGCTAATTGGCCACTTTATCTTATGTAATAGAGAGTCTCAAAGCTAAGTAAGTAATTCTTAACATGCTAACACCCACAATATTTATCTAAAGTGAGTGATACTAAATTTCTCAATGAAAAGAGATCTACTGAACAGTGTAAATATTCAAGCACCAGATGAAGCTAGGGCCTATTGATTAGAGATGCCTTTGTCATAGTGTCCAGGGGCTGATGTCCTTGAGTCACATTTTTCTGGAATAGTGCTGATGGTGGTTGCTGTTATTCAGGTTTTCAATAAGCATGGATTCACTTGATGCCGCTCTTGCCTTCGCATACCTCACAGGCAGAAGCAACGGCCCAAATGTCTTACCTGGAACTTGGCTCTGCAGATGTGAATGGGGTCGTAAGTAGTACACATGTGTCCAGTTGTGCAGTTAGGGTTACCTTGTTAGAATTAGCCCATCTACCTTCACGCAAGATACATGTACAGAAACTCCCTGGCTGGTTCTAGTTATTATCCAGGCCTCAGCTTTTGTAAATTCTTGCCTCCCTGGAGTAGAAGGTTGGAAGGCTCAGTACTGAAATACTTATCTTGGAACTCAAAAGGTTCTTAGAGAAGTCAGTGGTTTGCTATGAGCTGGTTAGTGGCTAAGGGGAAGCCAGGTTATTTCCCAATATAGATGTCATTTCTGCTATCCCATCCAACTGAGAGAGCATGAGGCAGAGGGAAAATCAAAAATTCCAGTTGGGTTACTCATATCCACAGCCTGAAACTTACAACAAAAAATTCATACCATTTCTTTCACCGTTACTGTTGTTTGAGAGTCAGCTGGGTTCCTGAATTTCTCACTGGTTCTCTCTAAAGGGCCTTTTTCACCTTTATTATAGCACACTTGCCCACATGGGGAACTTTCTAGAAACTACCTGTTATTGCTCTATCCCTATGCCATCCATCTCTTCCAGTTTACTTGTGTCTGTGTCTTACATTCTATGCATGTGGTTTCCTTCTTATTCCAAAGAATATATGGAATGCATCAAAATGACTCACAACACCAGGCTTTGATACCGTGTCTTGCCTTTCTTCCTAAAGTGAACAACGGTTGCAGGATTAAGTGATTGTGGCTAGAATGTACGTGTTTGAGAAAAGAGCAAGTTTTGGACTAATTTTGAGTCAAAATGATGTAGAAATATTTCAAGGCCTCTGGGCACATCCAGTGTGTGCACTTTTGTAGACAGGTGATGGCTGCCCCGAGTGTTTGTGTCCTTTGCTGGCGGCATCTGGCATGGAAGTTTCAGAAAACAAGAGGCTTAGTTTTTCTTTATAATTACCAGTTATACTGTTTGAGCTGATTTAGGGATTTAAAAGAGCTATGGCATTCTGAAGTAGTCTGTTAAATATGGAACTTAATATGGAGCTTAATATTGGAATGTTCGGGACTGTTTTTCACAAGTTTTGTTTACATGCACTCAGATTTGGACAAACTGTTAAGTTTAGCTTTAGGTAGGAAACTTTTAAGTTCACATTTAAATCATCTAGAAGTTTCTGTGATTGGAGCTTTGGGGAATTTGTGTTTTTCCAGAGAAACCTGCGATATGAGAATGACTTCACAGCTTTCAGAATGCTTTAGTGCTTTTGATCATTACTCATGCGCTCTCAGAAGTCAATATATTCCTAGTGTAAACTGGAATTAAAGTTTTATCCTAAGCTGATGAAGAAACAGGCGTGCAAGAAAAGCTTGGAGGATTGAAGTTTGGGTATTACGAACTTCCTGGATTGCCTGGCAAAGTGGCTTTGAAAAGGTGCACAGCTCATTCTCATTGGTGGTGGCCTATTCAAAACACTGTTACCACAGACAAAGACAAGAGGAGAGTTAAATACTAACAAATTCTATTCAGGGGAGTTGGTGTATCAGAAGGGAAAAGAGCGGTGCCCTGTTCCTATTCCTTAAAGATACAGGCAGCAAAGTTCTGGTTGGATTATTGAGTCTTTGCAGAGGCTTCCACAGCCCAGGCCATCTGAGGTTGTAGCAGAGACTGAGAGTGGTGTGGGAGTATTTGCTGTCTTTGACCTTTACAGATGTTCCCAGCTGTTTCAACAGGGGAACCAGTATCAGCATTCTGTATTTGCTTTTAGGCTCATCAAATATGATTGGAAAGAAGGGGGAAAGGGAGAAATCTGTGACTTGCAGGTGCCCAGGTGCCTTTGTCCTGTAGTTCATGCATAGGGTGGGGGTGAAGTTGGGGGACTACTTGGGTGTTTGCTAAAGACATCAATGTGATCAACTAAGGTGTCTTGGGATTGCATGACTCATGTTCCCAAGGGCAGTGGAAAGAATCTTGGTTCACAGTTGGTGGTGATAGTAGTTCCTGGAGTTTCTGACCACACAACCTTAGGTAAACATGACAAGCAGCACCCTATTGACAGGGGTTATGGTGGTATCTGGGCTTCCTCAGTAGCCCTGGTGATCTTTTGTTGACACTCCAAGTCCCAGCTTCCTGGGGCCCACTCAGCTGGAGTTTAGAATCTTGGTGATTGGTTTCTCTACAAACAGGAGTGTTGTTCATGAGGTGGATGGCGGTCTCCAGGGTGCGTGTTCCTTCTGGTTCACAACAGAATGAGAGAGCTCTGTTCCTTCCTGCAGTGCAGTGACTGACCCATGAAAAACCTCGTGGAAGCTTTGGTATTCCTTTCATGGTGGAGGAAGCAAAGGCAGGAAAAACAAAACAAAACAAACAAACAAACAACCAAACAACCATTACTAGCCACTTAGCCCAGCACTGCTCTTCTGTTCTGACTGCTTCTGTTTTGGCCATCTAGAGAGCTTGGCTCTCAAGTCCTCTGCACTGAAGTCTGGGATAAGCAGGGTCTGGGTGAACTCAACTGACTGTAGTGCGGAGAAGGGTAAGGATGCCATGGGAGCCCAGCAATTGGTTTCACCAAGGTAAGGCGGGATGCTCTCTCCATGGAAAAGGGATTCTACTAACGCTGCTTAAGATTATGTCTAACTGAAAGCAGAGGCTACCCCTCTGAAAGCAGAGGCTACCCCTCTGAAAGCAGAGGCTGTCATGCAAAGACAATGTAACAACAACAAAATAGATGCAAAAGCCAACAACAAGCTTCTCATGTCAAGTAACCCCCAAATAGGTGTTAGCTAACAGAAATCACTCTGTTACTCTTGAACCATGAAGGCTGCCAACAGCAGCACATTCTTTGACTGTATCCTTGTTTCTAGCAACAAATGCTGTGTTAAGGAGAAAGGAAGGAGCTGATAAGGCATTTGGTGGACTGAGGCCGTGGACTTGTGCTACTGGAATTTCTCTACAGGAAGAGGTGGGAGTTGATGGATCTCCGCTTTATATCGATATCCCTTGGCTAGGCATACCTTCAGAGGGGCCTTTGGCATCTCTACAGTGAGCTCACCAAGCTGAGAATCTTAGAGAACTGGCAAAAAAAAAGAGTCTAGAATGATGCACTGTAGCCCTACTCACCACTCCCAAAAGTGAACCACTGTATGGGGAGTGGAACCATAGGTGGTTTTGAGTTGGGTGTAATTTCTACTGGAGGAAGGTGAGAGCTGAAGGGGGGTATGTGTTTCAAACAATGCCCTTAGGGTATTAAGACAGTTGTTAACATCAGTAGCACACAGGGCAAGCCAGCATGCCCTGGCATGTTAGCCAGTTTGCTTAGTTTACCTGGTAGAGGAAATAGCCAACAATCAGAAAAATGTTCTAGAATACTAGCCTACATTTAACTGGCTGGGATGCCTTCCCATGAGAATTTCTGATAACACATTTATCTGCCCCTGCAGCTGATTCCACAGCTCTAGGCTTGAGGGGGCAAAGAGGCATTGTGAGCAGTAGGGTTTCTCTGTAAATAGAGATGTTGGTTTAAAAACAAAAAACAAAAAACAAAAACAAAACCCCTTCTGAAAAGGAGGAAATGTATGAACACGAGGGAAGCCTGAGCCAGGGTACTTTTGCAGCCATATTTCTGAAGGGAAGAAAGGGGAAAGCCATTCTGTTCTGCTTCTAGAAGTGTCTGGATTCCCCTACCGTGGGCAGGGTTTCTGATAAGTACAGTATAGGAAGCAAAACTACATCGTTTGATGTCAGCAACCTATGACTCCTGGGATCCAAACACCACCATTGGCTTGTGGTATTGTCAGCAGGGATGAAAGGGGACTAGTATGAAGGAGGGAAGGGGAGGAGCCGAAAAGAGGGGAGGGGCATGGGATGGCTCACACCGGGGAAGTGCCTTGCTCGTATCTTAGTGGGCTCCAGCAGCCAGCACAAAGCTTCATAGACTGGCTTACTTCACCAGCAAAAGTTCTTTCCTTGTGGTTCTTGGAGACTGGCGTCCAAGATGAAGGAGCTGGCAGAGTTGGTTTCTTCTGAGGCCCCCGCGCCTTGCTTCCTCAGGGTTGCCTTACGTGGGCTGGATTAGTTTTCCCACAGCTGTGGCACAAACAACGTACAGGAGACAGGTTATTTCGGAGGGAACAGTCAGTCACGGCTGGGGAATCACGACGGCAGGGGTACGAGGCAGCTGGTCACATGCCATCTGCAGTCAGGAAGCAGAGAGAGAAGGGAGTGCTGGTGCTCAGCTGGCTTTGTCTTTTTTGTTAACTCCAGGATCCTGTCCCGTTGAACAGTGCCACTCACCTTCTAGGGTGGGTCTCACCTCAATTACATATATCTGGAAATTCTCACATAGACGCACCTAGAGAGGTTTCCATGGTGATTCTAAAGACAGTCAAATTGATGATGAAGATTAATCATCATAGATTGTGCACACCACTGCTGTCTTTCTGGATGTCCCAGTTTCCCTATCTTGTGAGGACACAGGCCGGACTGAATTAGGCTCCATCTTACCAGTTTCAGTCTTGTAACATGAATTGTTAAATGGCCTTTTAATAAAAAACCCAGAGCCAGATATTGGGGTCAGTGCTGGAAGATCAGAAAGACAAAGGAACAAGCCACAGTCACTTCTCACCTCTCCAACTCCACGAATCCTCTGACTGAATGTGTCTGAGTCCTCAGCCAAAAGGGCTTCCAGCTGAAAAGACTTTAGCCCAAAAGCCTTTAGCCGAAAGGACTTTTGTTCCTGTCCCCTCATGCCTTAGATACTTTTCTCTGCCAAGCCATATTACTTCCTTCCTAGTGCTGGAATTAAAGGCATGTGATTCCCAAGTACTGGGATTAAAGGTGTGTGCTACCACTGCTTGGCTCTGTTTCTCTCCTAGACTGAATTAATCTCATGTAGTCCAGGGTGGCTTTGAACACAAAGATCCAGACAGAGCTCTGTCTCCCCGAGTGCTAGGATTAAAGGTTTGTGCCACCACTGCCTGACCTCTATGTTTAATCTAGTGGCTTGTTCTGTCCTCTGATCTTCAGGCAAATTTTATGAGGGTACACAATATATCAGCACACAGTGTTCATTGAATTACCCCATGATAGGCCTATTTTCCATGTATAGTCACAATCTAGAATGCCAGAAGGTGTGGCTTCAACTTAGGACTTTAGGGGTATATAATTTAGCCAATGACAGTTCCTGATTGATCTTAAATGGTTTTCTATGGAAATCATTGGACGCTCATTTTTCTCAAGAGGGAGCAAGGGGAATCCGTACAGTTAGAGCCCTGGCTGAATCTTCATGGAGCCATGGGAGCCAAGCATGTACCCAGTGGGATGAAGGGAGATTCCTTTTCCTCAGATTCTCATCACCAGACAAAGCTGGCGCAGGATTCAGAGACAGGTTCCTAGACTCTGTTGGGCCAGGGATGGTAAATGGGCCAAGGTGTGGAGGTCCTGTTACCTGTACCGTTCTCATGAAGGACGTGGGTACCTGGGAGGGGCCTCAGAATCTCAACCCAGTGCCTTAGGACGCTGATATCTCCTAGTAGTTATACAGACTACAGAGTAAGACTTGGTTTTCCTTCTTATATTGTGTTATGAAGCTTTTCTTCTGTACGGAGACTCCCTAACACTGTAAGAGACTCTAAAGAGGATGACAGGTGGGCTTGTCCAGTGTAGGGAGAGGGGGCCAATCTCAAGTTTCCTAGACTGGAAGGGGGTTATTCTGAGGGAGCTCCTTGTAAAGTCCTATCAACAGAGGTAGTGGTGGGGACAGAAGCATTGATCAGAGGTGTGAACCACTTCCAATCGTACCCCACCATCCGCGATTATTGGTAGGAATTCATTAGACTTATCTTTTACTAGGAGATAATTTTTTTTTTTTTTTTTTTTTTTTTTTTAAGATGGGGACTCTATCCAAAGCAGGTACCAGAAGAGCCTGGGACTTTTATGGATCAGTAAAACATTAAGATAGGGACATTGTTGTCCTTGTCAGAAACCATGTGTCTCCTCTGACGACTACGCAAACCGAGACTGATAAAATTTGGGGCCTTTCCACGCAACAAAACAAGTAGCTGCACATGAAGGGGTTTTTTGAGGGACATTCTCAACACGTGCAGATGCAGGTATGTCTGCCCTTACCACGAGCTCTTTTTCAAAGATCAGCATGCACGTGTAGAGGGTGATTTCTCAGGGGACTCAGCCGTCGGCTTCGCGTTTTCCATCTCAGGTCATGTCAGGTAGTGTTAACTACGGCAATGCAAATGTGGCCTCATTAGCCCACTGTGAAGCCCAAGATGACAATTTCATTTTACTCCATGGAACCAACAAGCCCAGGGCCCTCACTAAATTCAAAGGCGATTCTATTTAGTATTTTTTTTTTTTTTTTATAAAAAGTACACTGGTAGATTATCTCCTGTGGAAGCTGTGTGATGTAATTACTCCAGAATTTCAACATTTAAACTCTATGCAATGTCTATTTTCAAACCACCATCAGTGGTCGTCTTGAAGTGCACACTTTCTTAAACGGATCTTCTTCCCTTCAGGCCTAAAAGCTGCCGTTCCCTCTAAGGCCCATCCTGGGTACCAAAACACGGCGGCCTCCCACATCTGCCCACTGTCGTATGCCGGAGCCACAGTTGGTGTGGAGTGCCCATTCTTCTGTAGGACCATGACTCAGACATTTGCTGTCCAGCCTGACATCTCTTCACCCCGTACTCGCAATCCCAACTCTCTGTTGCATGTCAGATGAAACACAGGCACCTTTGGCCAGCCTGTAAGGTCCTGCATGTCCATCTTTTGACTCCCTTCAATCGTGCTGTGATCGGCCCTCAGGGGCCTGGCTACAGTGCCTGCTCAAGTTCTTACTCTGATCCCAGTCATCCTTACTGTTTCTTCTGCCTGGGACATTCTTTCCACAGCTGTCAAAGTCGCATCAAGTAAAAAGCACAGGTTAAACGACACTTTGGCTAAGATACACCGACACCTCGTAACACTGTGGACATTTTTGTGATTATTTGATGTCTTGGCTCCTCTAGATTAAAGTACCCCGGAGGCAGGAATGTGCCACTCTTTTTAACCCTTACAGTATCTTGTATGGGTTGGATACATCCCAATCACTCTGCATTTGTCCACCGTACAGTATATTCATGGCAGGCACATGTCTTCTGCTGGTTGCCCATGAGAGCTGAGATGACATTCGTATAGGGACACTGAATTTCACCTCATCAGTTGTGCTTACTATGAAGATGAATAGCTGATGAACTCCAATTAGTGTAATTATTCTGTTTCCAGGCAGTAACCTCGGTAGTAATTGTCCTAAAGCCCTGAGACATTACAAGTAATTAGTGTTGATGGCTCGTGCATCTGAGCTTTCTCCTAAGGTAGAGTCTTAAATGAAGACTAAAACTGCTGTTTGTGGGAAACAAATAGTATTGCATTGTGGGAACTCTGCACAACACAACTCAGAGAGTGAGAGCTGGGGCAGGGTGCTGTGGACATGGCTTGTCTGTTCTTCCAAATCACTGAGTGTCATTCGTTACTCGTTTGCTTTGGGTCAATCAGTACTGAACCATTTAACCGGGCCTTTGTGAAGTTGGGAGAGTTAGGCCTGCCGACGAGCATGTGATTTGAGATTGTTACACATTAGTCAGCTCCACACCTATTCCACAGGGAGAAGGAATTGTTCCCTGACTCCACGCTAGGACTGCTTACTCTAAATTGTGAGTTTTTCGAGGTCAGGACTTTGTTTCCCTCATCTTTGTAAGTCCATTTCTAACTGCGTCTGTGGACTGGGAAAGCGCTGAGCACATGGAAGGGCATGCCTCATTACCACGTACATAGAGGTAGACAAACAAAGCTTGTTGCAGGAAGCTGTCCTTGGCTTTACTTCACATCCAGGAACCAGCTGATAACGAACCTTCAACAAACACAGTGACATTTGTGATTTTGTCCCCTTCCTCTCTGGTTTTGATGGACTCCATGACATTCTGCCCTGATACTTTTCCCACTGTCTTATTCATAAGTATTTTTGGCTTTATTTTGAACTGTTGGAGGTTAAGTTATTTTTATGTCTCTCCTGCAAACTATCACAGAATGTGTCTAGTTTTCTTTTTAAAAACTATTTTTATGTATGTATGTGTGTGTGTGTGTGTGTGTGTGTGTGTGTGTGTGTGTGTGTGTCCGCAGCATGGGTGCAGGTACCTGCAGAAGCCAGATGAGGGCACTGAACACCCCCCCCCCAGGAGCTGGGGTTACAGGTGACTGTGAGCCATCTAACATGAGTACTGTGAACTGAACTGGGGTCCTCCAGAAGAGCAGCAAGTACTCCTTACTACTGAGCCATCTCTTCAACTCCATTATGTCTAGTTTTCTTACACTTATTCTAATCAATAGAGTGCTTATTATATTAGTAGTTTTATAGTTTTAAAACTGTGGCATGACGCTGACTTCTGAAGTAATTTCTGGTTGAAAACTAACAGCGCTTTGCTTCAGTGGATGTGCCATTTCTAGGGATGCTCTTTATACACATTCTACACACTGTCTTTCAACAATTCAGGTGGTTTTCTTTTACATGCTAAGATTGTAGTTCTACTTGATGTAATTGTAGGGTTGGGGTATGAGATAGTCTCTTGCCTTTTACATAACTTATACAACACACACTTGAGATTTTATTAAGTCAACACCTTTTCTTAGAACTGTCTTTGGAAATGGCTTCAGTTCATAAATGGTCCAGTTGTGTCTTCCCTTGAGACCCCTTTATCCTCCTCCCTTCTAGTGCCCTCTTCTGACACATCTCAGGACACTCCCTGGATAGATCTGAAGGAACCGCCCATGGGGAAAGGGACCGCACACCTACAGATCACGGATCATCTGATCTTTATGCATTAGATTCTAATGGTCAAGTCAGCTTGATTAAACTAATAGAATAAAAAGATAGAGAGGGTAGAGGCAATAGAACAGGTAGCTCCTTATAGTTAGTTTTATTCTATCCTAAGTACAGTTTAGAGTCCCTGACTTACCATTACTTCTCCTGATGCCTCACATACCAAATCCCATGGGTCATTTGTTCTTGGTTCATATGGATTTTATGGTTGGAATGTCTAAGGAGCTGGAAGGACAGGATATGACGGTTGAGCAGCAAGCAGATTATGACACTAGCTAGTGTCTGGGTGACTAGTCTACCTTTGACATGTATTTCCAGGCATCTAATAGGTTTCTTTCTTTCTTTTTTTCCCCCATTTCTTTCCTCATCTTGCCATTCCTTTAAATTTCTGATGATGATATTTAGTTTTAAAATTGGAGAATTCAGCAAGAAAAGCTACCGTGGATTACTAAGGGCCTGAAGGCATGAGTGTTGGAGATATTAAGGTTGTGCTGTCGCTGGCCTCTTGGAAACCCCGTGGATGGGCCTCCTCTGTAGGTAGTGTAGCTGATCCTTCTCCCCACTTTGAATACGGGATGATTGTTGTGTTCCTACTATTCACTGTCATTGGGTTAGAAGAACATGGTACACACTTAAGCATCTGAGACTTTGAATAAACATATTTTTTTTATGTAGCTAAAAGTTGCAAAAATTACTCTAGTAATGAATTCCCTTTCCCTATTAATGATGAATAACAGTGGTAAAAGAGGTCCATGTGTTTCCCAAGTCCTCCCTGGAAATCTATGATGAAGAAATGGTCTCTGCTCTGTAAATTTCAACATGGGAAAATCCAAACCGCCGTAAAAATATTATGAAATTAATTTTTATTTGTTGATGGAGTTGGAAGACACAAGGATTTATTATCTTTTCTTTTTTTTTAAAAAAAGGAAATTACAGAGAGATAAGTATCGGCCTATAGATTCACTAGACCCCGCCCTCGGAATAGGCATTAAATCAGCTCTGTCAGCCACTAGCCTTTGCCCTTCCTCTTTTGCTGTTGTCTATCTGTAGATCTGAAGCCACGCGAGATGGCCCAAGTTCAATTATCTATTACTAAAAGAGTTTAATGTAAAGAGCTCTTTAGACAATGCAGGGGAATTCTGAATTGATTCCACTTCATTCAAAGGTCTTAATCACTAGAAACGAAAAGACATTTAAGTATCTTAAGTTTCCATTAAAACTCAAGCCTTTGGGGCATTAGATACAGAAGGAAAAGCCTTCCAAGAGGAGCCAATGTCAACCCACAGTGAGAGTGTACTTTGCTTTTTATATGGGCAGTGAATTCTTGGAGCTGTCAGATTTCTTGAGGAAGTGTCCCTTGTAGTTGGAAGGTGACAGTTTACCTTTGACAGCACAGGCCACTTGGTTTGGAAAACAGGAAAAATTGCTGTGGTTCCAACCTTCAAAATCTTAAGAAAAGCTGCCATTCGTTTACAAGATCTTTCAACTCCTTCCTGTAGAAAAGTTCTTACTGAATCCAAGGAATGAATAGTATTTGTTCTTTGTTCTGAATCTAGACAAGAGTGTAATGGCCAGCACAAAGAATTCGGGGCTGTGGAAGGGACTCTGACCTACAAGGATGAAGGGGGTTTATGTAGCTAGAGTTTTCCTGCCTGGCCCACAGTCAGGATAAATCTCTTTCACCTGCCAGTTCCACAGCCGCTCAGACCCAACCAAGTAAACACAGAGACTTACATTGCTTACAAACTGTTTGGCCGTGGCAGGCTTCTTGCTAACTGTCCTTATATCTTATATCAATCCATTTCTATAAATCTATACCTTGCCACATGGCTCGTGGCTTACCAGCATCTTTACATGCTGCTTGTCCTGGCGGTGGCTGGCAGAGAGTGACTCCCTCCGCCTTCCTGTTCTTTTAACTCTCTCTGTTAGTCCCGCCTATACTTCCTGCCTTAGCCACTGGCCAATCAGTGTTTTATTAGCAACACATTTGCCATACAGAACATCCCACAGCAGGTTTATACTAGGGAAGTGTTTTACTTTGATAAAGTATGATCTGAACATGTCATGTAAGTTTTTTGCAAGGCTAGCATTGACATCAGATTATTACCATAACTGTTTTCCATAAGTGTACTTCTGTACGTGACTAGACAGATGTGGGCATGATTTCTGCCCTAAAGTGCTGGCTTAATTTGACTCCTGAATAGCTTCAGATTGGACCATTGGCCATGTTTTCTTTTTTCTTTTTTTTTTTTAATTTCTCATAAAACTTGGGAAGAAGTTAGCAATAAGCCTCATTGCCAGTCTAGCCTTCACCTTCTACTCTGTTTTTAATTCCTGTCATCTGGAGGGGATGATTGATTGACTTCGTAGGGAAACTCCTGGACATTTAACCCTGTCTTCCTGGTCTTTGCTTCCCTAGAATTTCATAGTGTACTTGGCCCAGTGTAGTTGTCTAATGTGAACTTTGAGGCAATTTTATTACCTTGCTAGAAGAAAAACAGAACTAATCTATTATTACTCTTTTATTTACATTGTGGGAATCATGGACAAATCACCTGGTGTTTGTTCCCGGGCTGATAAATGGAAGTTATTGCTACGTAGTTACATGGATGCTATGCCCTGAAAGCATGTCCTAAAAGCTTAGTTTTCATGTCATTATTGGAAAAGAAGCAGAAATAGTTTAACAATAGGAATGAAAGATTCATCTAATGACACTGATATTTGAGACTCTAAGAGTTCAAATATAGTAAGCAGTGCATTCTCTTTATTAGATCCTCATCTTTTTCTTACTAGATTATCTTGGTTTACACAAACCACAGTTCTTTGTCTCAAAGAATCTGCTTATGCTACTGTGTAATTCTTCTGGAATTTAAAATACCTGGGATGTTTCAGTATACCTTGCAAGCTCCCTAGTGGAATCTTCCAGCCTACACCACAGTAAACAACCAAGAATTCTTCATGAACATGGAATTAGGAAAACTGATGAACTTGTCTAGTCTGGGCCAAAGAACTCCCTCAGAGTTCATCTGGCATGCTATTCCGAACTAACGCACAGACTGAGAATCTGTTCTCAACATGAGTGATTTAGAGACTTGCACAGTTAGAAGGACCACTATCCAAGTCTCCAGCTGGAGACTCTGGAAATGATGGACTCTAGTGGTCTCTAACCCAGTTCTCCTGTGTGACTGTCTCCTGACATGGAGGCCTTGTAGTCTGGTATCACTAAGCCACACAGAGACACAAAAGACACTGTCATTTCTTAAGTACTTATTTGGGAGTCAGACCCTTGTCTTGCTCTGGGTAGTGTTCCTTCTTTGAGTGATCTAACCGCCCATCAGTTGGAACTCCCCAGGACACCTTGGTGTGGGCTTTGACTCAGGATATTTTTGTGAACAATACCTAACCCATTGTCTAGGTGCCTTTCTGTGTGTATGTGTGTGTGTGTGTGTGTGTGTGTGTGTGTGTGTGTGTGTTTTATCTAGTCTCCTTTTTCAGAACTGAATTAAATCTCACAATTCATTGCTTTTCCTCACTGTTTCAGAGTTCCGCAGGCAAAGGTGGCTGCTGTTTCTGTCCAACTCATCTTCATGGCTGGCACGCTGAGTTTTTATTTCACTAAAATAAAACTTCAAAGAATTGGAAGAACCTCGGGCCTCCCTCCTCTCCCTTTCAACTAACACCTACTGATGTTTATCTTGGAAATAATTTGATGCCTATTTGATGAAACCTGTAGTTAAGTGTGTTAATAGAGACTCATGCCAGCTTTAGGACAATGTGGATAGACTTTTAATAGTCTGTGTTGAGACTTACACTCAAAAAGTCTGTGGAACCCATGAGAGCTGGGATAAAAATGCTTGTCTGGTCCCCAGGTCACCTCAGTGGAATGTCTAAAGCTCTGTCATAGTTGGTTCCCATCTGAGATTAAGACACCCCCTTTTCTGTTAACTTTTCCATGTTGTCTCCTTCCCAGCACTGTGAACTGGATGTAATTTCTGATAAATAGGTGATGTGGAACCCAAGGTGTATAACTACTATAGTATGACTCATTGTGAATTATATTTAATTACTGATAGGACTTCATGAGTTTTCAGAGATTGTGCAGAATTGTTTTGGAGGTAGGTGTCAACTATTTTACACCTATTTTCTGTTTAACCTTGTTTATCTTCAGCAAAGTTTCCTTGTCTTTCCAAATGGGGACTTCCGAGTTCGATAATAAATGGTTAGGAAAGAGGAAAAACTGGTCTGGTCCCTACTCTTAGCTGTGTAAGAAGGCTACTTAGCTTGGTTCACCTGGTGGGATGTGTGAATGAACTGAGGACTGAAGCCACACGACTCTCCTTTATCTGAATAATCAATCGACACACATCTAAATATTACACATGGCCTTCAGCACTTTCTGAATGAAGATATGAAGTATGAGGGAAGTCCTCTCATTTACTGTAGGAAATAGTTTTTTTTTAGGTCAACAAATTGAGGGTATGTTTAAAGTAGGTATTTATTTATTGAACTTTTTTGAGACAGTGTCTCACTATGTTGCCCTAGCTGTCTTGAAACTTATTTTGTAGACTAGGCTGCCCTGGAGCTCGCAGAGATCCTCCTGCCTCTACCTCCAGAGTGGTGGGATTAAAGGCATGCACTGCCATGCCCTGCAAAATAGGTCATTGTTAGTAGACTCAGCAGAGGGCCTTAAGTTTGGTAATAGTCATGGACCCCAGGCTCAGTGTGTCCAGCAGAATGACTTGGGCACTTGTACAAAGATTTCTAGCCTTACACCACCTTTTCTGGGGCTTGAAGTGAGGCCAAGCCTGTTGATGGCTCGGGGATTCTGATATGTGTGGCATATTTGCATGTGTTAATACCCGTTCACAGTTGGCAACACAGGCTTGGGTTAGTGAAATAAGACTCCTGCTCCGTTGTGGGGAGGGGGGTGAAGAGGAAGTAATGGGGAACGGTGAGTATGACCAGAGCATGTGACATACAGATATGAATATGTCACAGGAAATCCACCATTCTCTATGATTAATTTACATAATTCCATTATGATTAATAATAAAAGACTCCTGGCCTAGATTCCAGAGCTGTTAGTTTATGCTTTTCTCTGGAAACTGCCGTAAAGGAAGTGTTACTACAGTAGAAGGGTAATGTTTGCTCTCCTCCTTGAGTAGTCTCTGGTAATAAGCACTGTTTATAGAGACCAGGTAGACAGGTGAACCTGTGCTATGCTTTCACTGGATTGTCTCTGTCCAGAACTTCTCCACTGGAGCCTAGTACCCAATGATAGGACACTGAGGGGAGGAGCCTTTCAGGATGTGTGTCGTGAGATTAGGCTTCTCCCAGAAGTCAACGGGAACATCCTCTCCTCCTTGGTTCTCTGTTGTAGACATCACAGCATCGAGAGAAGCGGACATAACTTGTTTATAATTCCCTCAGACTCAAGGATTTGCTTACAGGTGTAGGAGTGGGCTAAGACAAAAGACAGACAAGGGATTGATAAGGAGACCAGGTTGTTGGAATTTTGAACCTAGCCGATAATATACAACTATTATTTCAGGGAAATTGAAGCCAGTTAAAGATTTATTTTTAAAATAGAATTAAAAAGCACGTTATGGTCTCTTTTAATTACAATGTTATGAAATAAAATCTTGTAGTCTGTGGCACACACCTTTGCCTTGTGCTTATTATGTTCCAAGCAGTCTTATGAGAATACACAGCTGGGGGAGGCAGGTTCTATTGATATCCTCTTTGTACAGATGAGGAAACTGTGGGTCATAGTCAGTGTGACCCACGATATCCTACCCTACTTTATTATGTGCATGTTTTTCATTGATTGGCAATATTCTAGTCAATTAAAAGTACAGTTTAATTTGCTACTCTCAGCTTAAGTAAGTTCTCTGATTGCTTCAAGCAGGTGCTCTACATTGATTGCAATAGTAGGGGTAAAGGGAAGACCCAGAAATGTTTTAGGTCTGTGTCGGAACTCGAGTGATGCCCTTTTCCGAGAAGGTCCTTTTTGCCAGACCATTGCACTGTTATGGGGGGAATCTGGCCTACGGGGCACATCAATTGGAGGCTGGACAATTCAAGAATAGGCCAGAAAACTAGCACCTAGAGGCAACATAAAAACTCAGGCTTTCTGAAACCCAGGGTTTTTAAAATAATAAAATCGAGAGGGTACCTGAACTGAGATATTGAGCCACTATGCCCCTGTTAAATGCAGTACTACCTTTCAAGGGTAAGTGGGTATCATCAAAAGAAAACACCCCTCCCATTCACTCCCATTCTGCATGTTCTCTTGATTGACAGGAAGAGGAACAGATTTTATTATTCTGTTCCCTGGAATAGGAAGTCATTCTTGTTCTTACAGTAATAGTTTTAGCAATTAGAGTGAACTGTAGAAAATCTGTGGTTTCTTTTTGCTTCTAAATTTTGTCAATGAGTCAGTTGGTAAAAAAACGGCAAAGGAGAGGAAGAAAGGCAGGAAATGGTAGAAGTTCTCGAGGGTATTTTCATCTGGAACGAGCAGAGGTAAGAATGACCTGGTGGTTTTTCTCTCTTCCTCTTTAATAACATATTTTCCAGAGAAGTTTCATTTTCATAGCTAAATTGAGCAGAAGGTTCAGATACTTGCCATGTGTCCGCCCTTCCCACGCATGCACAGCCTCCCCATTCCCCACCTTCACTACCAGAGTGGTGCTTTTGCCACAGTTGGTGCAGCTACATTGATGGATGCCTGACACCCTAATCCATACTTTCCAGTAGAGTTTATGTTTGCTCTTGTACACTGTACAGGTTAGAAGAAACTTACTGTATGTCCACCATTGCAGCATGACAACCCTTTCTCCTCTTCTGTTGATTATGGTTCTGGGGATAGAGTCCTGAGCCGTGCACATGCAGGCAAGTGTGCTGCTCAGCTACGTCTCCTAACTATTTGTCTCTTAATAGATGCTCATGTTGGGACTGCTCATTTAATTTCCGAAGGGTTCAGTGGTGATAAGTGCATTTGTTAGGTCATTGTGCCCATTTAAAGAGTGTGTGCTGTTTCCAATTACAACTTTAAATCATAAACGTTAATGTTATGTGTAAATGGGACAGACTAGCTCCACTTGCTCGTGTCTTTCCAGGGTGGAGGTAAATCAGAAATAAAAGTCAGCCTAGTTAACAAAAGGCACTCGGTGCTGGTGGCCCAGACATATCTGTAGTATGCACTTAGAAGACTCAAACTCTCTCTCTCTCTCTCTCTCTCTCTCTCTCTCTCTCTCTCTCTCACACACACACACACACACACACACACACACACACACACGCTATTTGCCTTCTAAAATGATTATTTTGAGGGAGGAGCTAAGTCAGCAGACATGTGCTTATGCTTTGTATCAGTGTTCCCAACTCTGTAAAGCTGTACCCTTCATAAAATCTGTGTTGTAGAGTAGCTTATATGTCCAGTGTAAAGGAGGATATTCTGGAACACTTATAGCATATATATAGTCGACATCAAGCCATTGTGGTAGATGATAATGGGTATCATGATAAATCCACCTGGCTGTAAGCTAGTGTTTCATCCATTATTGGTGTCTGCTCTGGTATGAGCCCACTCCTCTTCCTTAGCTTGTGTTAGCTGTTCTAAGTTGACTTGTGATGTCTGCCGCATGCTGTTGTAAAGATAAGCTGGGCACACAGTCACCTGCCAGTGGTGTGCTGCTCCTGACAGCCCTTCCTTGCTCTCTCCCCCAGTTTGTGTCTTTGCTTCCTTTAAAGCACTTGTGGTACCTTAAGTGTTCTGTTAGTAAATTTGTCTTTCTCATTTGTGCAACTGGAGGATGGTGTGGTTGGAGAGCCTGCCTTGTCCTGGGACTTACCATCTCCTTTCCTAGCCTGCAGTATAAGCACTGTGCTATCAGGCCTCATTTTTGTCTTCATGGCTGTGTCTTTGAGACTCCACATCTTGGTTTTCAGTAGAAATTTGACCACGGCCAATGAAGAACACCATAGCTCTTGCCAAAGTGCTCATCAAACATAGTAAGTTCTGAGTACCTTGAGGAACTGAGTGAATTTATTCTTTGTGTGTATTTACAATGTAAACTGTGAAGCAGAGTTAAAGATTCATAACTGATATCTTATATTCTCAAATATTGGGAGATAGAGTTCAATTTGATGATCTTTCATAAGCAAAATTCTTTCTCATACCTTCTGATAGGAATATATACATTATACATTTCCAAAGTCTGGAGACAGAAGGAGGAGGTGAGTGGTTGGTCAATATCTTGTATGGGTCTGCCTGTCTGTCTTTCAATCAAGTAATTATCTCATGCCAGTAATTAGATTTGTGTCCCCACATGATCTATCTACTTTACACATAGGATTTGGGATGATGTCATTTTGTCTGGTTTGTTTTATATGTACAGGTAAAATTTTACTGATCTTTAAATATGAATAAGACAGGAAAACACATTCTACTTGAATGATATGAATGTAGGTATGTATGTGTGTATGTATGCATGCATGTGTGTGTGTATATATGTGTGTATTATGTATATTTTTATGTATGTATGTATTTTGGTGAGTATCTAGGACCTTGTGTTCTAATTACTACAAGTGTTTGTGACTGACATTGGATGTGCTCTGAGGACTTCTGCGAGTCATTTCCTCCTATTTCTCATCCCAGGCAACACACACACACACAAATTATAGTTTATAAAATTTACTCCTAAACCAATTTAGAAATAAAACCTTTCCCCCCTATAGTGGCTATTGAATAAGTAATATTAAATCAATGTTTGCTCTCTCCCTCTGTGAAGGGGGCACATGTTATCATTAGGAACACTATTTTCTCAGTAGAGTTAGTCTGCTAATATCTAGTTGTTAGAAGACACTATAAATGATAACTCTAAAATGCCAAACACATGTACATCTATATTCAGGAGATCAGACTTATAAATACCTCCATGTTTCCATAATAAATTCTGTTTTCATGAGCATTCTTACTTCAGCAATTTCATCTCTGAAAGTCTGAGATTTGTGATCAATAAATTTTAAGTTCTATAGGCTTTTAAAATTATTGATTTCTCCATAAAAATTACAAGTTTTTCTTTCCCGTTAGATCTAGAATTTTTTTGGTCTTAATGTGTAACTTTCTCAAGAAACAAACAGAAAAATTACTGTAGTGTGGGAAGGAAGAAAAATGGAGAAAAGGAGATGGGATGGAGGTAGAAAAGGGCTAGAGTTCCTGGAGAACTCAGGTGTTCAATGAAGTACCAGGATGCAAAAAAGATCGTCTGTGGAATTCCACAGTCCGAGTGAAAATAGGAACTGTCGAAAAGCACAAACAAATCGCACAGTATCATGAAATATGTAGACAGAGAAGGAAATATCCAGGAGACTCTAGAAAAGGAAACAGTCAGCTATTTTCTGGAACAGTAGATTGTCTCATGGCTAGGGTCCTGTCATTCTCCTGGGTATTTCAAAGCAGCCTCCTTTCTCTAGAATTTGGAGGATGCTTCTCTGCTGGAGGCTTGCCTTCAACCTGTGGTGATGACCTTTACTCCCTTGGAGAACATCAGAGACCGCCCCGACAAGCACAGAAACTCCCTGGCTATGGACAGGTTCTAGATTGCAGAATCTGGGACAACCCTGAAAAGATCAGACAGAATGTTGGTAGGAAGCCAATGGGGCTGATTTCTCGTTAATTCGTGGCAACCAACTAAAGGAACAGAGCCAAGGTTCCCAATCTACAAATGACTCCCCCGATCCTGTAGAGGGAAGGGGGGTTCTTTAGTGACAGACAAACAGTCTAGTTAGCTTGAGAAGTGTAATCTAGATTTAAAATGCAGTCCGGGTTATTACCTTCGTTATTGCTACTTAAGTGAAACTTGGTTAAGTATCAGTCAGTACTAGAGATGTTGCAGCATACCAGGGGTGAACCATCTTTCTGACCAGGCATGGGCTTGTAAAGACACAGCAACTTGGAAACATCTGGAGTGGCCACGTTTTTCATCAATTTTCCAAATTTTCTTTTCAAACCTTTCTGTTAAAGGTCTTTGAAGAAGTTGCACCCACCCTCCCCAGCCCCTATGTGAACTTTTTGTGAACTTTGAGTCACCCAATTTTTAATCTAATCTTGGATTACCTTGTGCGAATGGTTTGGATTTCTTAGCGTTGGCTTGTTACAATTTAAACATCTGAAGTAGTTGCCTCTGAGTGTCAGGCCTTGGATCTAGGTGTCAGAGTTTGAGAATGTGTCCTGCTATGGATCACAACTTTTATATATGTCAGCCATTTCTTTATTGTTAGGTCTTCATTTAGTTTAAAGGATTGAAACTATAAATGTTTTCTTGTCTTCGTTTAATTATGAAGAAGTAGGTTAAATACCAGACAACCCAACGAATGTATTTTCTGTGCCCTCTGGGGCTTTGAGACTGATTCAAAGTTGTAGTACTCACCACGGATGCTGCTTCTTCAAAAGGTAGCCGAGACTGGGAACCAGCTTTGATGTGGCCTATTAGGTTTCTGGGCCAGTGTTTAAGCCAGCCTTGTATGGCATGCTGCCTCTCTCAGATTTGTGGAACCTGGTCTCTTTCACTGTGACACAGTGGCAGGTGTGCAGCAAGGCCAGGTCAGGGCTCTTGGCTCTTCAGGTCTGAGTTCACATTTGACATTAACTTTGGGAGACTTTGTGGGATGTGAATCAAGGGATGAGTGCTTTGCAGGGGACCTTTGCAGGGACCAGAGCATTTCTGTATTCTGTCCATCGGTGCCCCCTCCTTCCTGGAAAGGGTGCCAGGGACACTGGATCCTTGTATCCCAGGCTGCCATGAAGTCCTAGACTCACACTCAGCAGACTTTCTCTCTTGCTTTCATTAGTTTAGTTGAGCTCTTAAACACCCAGATCTTTGTGGGCAGATGCTTCCAGGCTAGTCTGTGGCCAGTGACTTTGTCTTATTTACACGGGTGTGGGTAGACCTGTTGTCAGAATTTTCCCTTCAGATGTAACCAGTGCAACCTTTTTGGCTTGCTTGTAGATTTAGCCTTGTCCCTGCCTGATGCTACAGTTAAAGGACCCACTTTATACCCAGTGCCTATCCTATGAGGCACTTTGGTGACTTTATCCTGACTTTAGTCTTATTCATTTGATGTGAAAATAGTGATATTACACTTTTAAGAAAGGTTTTTTGTTTTTTTCCTCTCTCATAATCTGTTGTGTTTCTGTGAGCTGGATAAGTTTTGTAATTAAAAGTTTTTCCAAGTGTCAGTGTATCGTGGTGTTAGTTCTATATTGGACTGTCAGTCTGTTTGCTGTTAACTGAAGGAAGGCTGCTGCAGAAAACTAACAGAAGGTTTCCCTGTTCCAGCTTGAGTTCAGTTATAGTGTGGGGAGTGATGATGTTTACTAATCATTACTATATGAGGGCCCAATGCCGTGCCATGCCTCAACATCCTCACATTCTCCTTGCATTAATAAAACAAAGTTCAGCTGGGCGGTGGTGGTGCATGCCTTTAATCCCAGCACTTGGGAGGCAGAGCCAGGCGGATCTCTGTGAGTTCGAGGCCAGCCTGGGCTACAGAGTGATATCCAGGATAGGCACCAAAACTACACAGAGAAACCCTGTCTCGAAAATAAATAAATAAATAAATAAACCAAATTCAGACACCACCGTGTTCTTTCAAGCTCCAACGGCAGGAAGCCAATGTGCTCTACTGTACAATGTAAATGACTTCCCGCCTGCAAACTAGCACCAAGTCCTAAAACAAGCATGCCTTTGTGTGCCCACATTAAACAAAATGGCACAGAGTGACTGTCTCTTGGGGGAAATATATATGATGCTTATATACACCAGTGCACCTATTTTAGGACTTCTGAATTCCTTTCCTCCCTTCATGTTCCTTGTCCTATGGCTCTACCATCTCCTGGGGGTGGCCTAGCTCAAAATCTTATTAAGCATTAACATATGCTCACATCCCAAATTAAATGTAATTTGCAAAATTAGAAATATGTTGAGTTGTAAAACTAATTGGCATACCTATTACTGCAGAAGCACACTAATTAAAATCTGAGGTCTTCATCGTTGTGGTCTAGGGGCATTATTTACTGACTTGAGATCTCACTTTCTAGCATGCCTGTGAGCTCAGCCACTCTCTCCTGCCTGTACAGATCCCATCTGTTGCTGGTCTTGCATCCACTCTGCTCTTGGTGGGGTGAACCTGTGTGTGGCACAGTAAATGTCAGGCTTACTGCACCCCTTTTCCCCTAGTGACTAGGGGATGCCATCTACTCCCCTCTTGGGCCTTTGGGCTGGCAGTTGCCTCCTGAGCTGTGGGGCAAGGAAAGTCTGGATGGATGTCGTTAACTAGTGAGAAGTTTCAAAAGCCAGATGGAGTTACTGCTTTGATATTTTCTCTTTTATTCAATCAAGGTAGAGTCAAAATAAAAACGTGAAGAAGTGAAAAGAGTTGTGTGAGTGATTTTCAGTTGAGCTAACTGACCTGGAAGCATATGTATGCACGCTTCTCTTTCTCCGTCTTCTATTTCTTTCATTTTGGTCTCGGAAGACTAGTTCTCCTGTAGTCCAAGCTGGTCTTGAACTCTCTGTGTTAAATTTGAACTCCCGATCTTCCTGCCTCCACTTCCCGATTGTTGGGATGACAGGTGTGTGCCCCCATGCCCTGCTTGTCTGTTTTTTTTTTTTTTTTTTTTGATCTTGCAATGGAATTGTAAAAAGATTTTAAGTGAAAAGAGAGCACAAGAGATTGCATGCAAGGCTAGTCGTGCTGAGAGTGAGATCCCAACATTTGTGGCGGGTAGCGGAGTGAGTGCTTAATGGTTCTCACCTCTTAGCTTTGAATACAAGAGAAAGAATAGGTTCAAGCAGATGAGAAAGGTAGCTGTCCTCTCACTTGGGGAAACTCTGAGCTGGAGGTTTTTGAAAGTTGTCCATCTGGTTGGTGTTCCATTGTGCCTGAATGTGAAGCCTGGGCAAGAGAGTCAGTGGTCTGGACATCATAGCATTTCAGAGGCTCTGGAAACTCAGAGGGGCTTAATGTCTTAACAAGAGCAAGACTACATGAGGGGGACCCAAGGTGATACTCTCAGGAATGTTTGGAACCAGCCCTGGATAGGGGAGACAAGAGCCCAGGCCAGACTTAATGATGGAAGAGAGCAGTCTGGGGAGAAACTCATGGTATGAAGCAGATAGCATTTTTTCCCTCTTCCTTTCACAACTGGATGATTCTTTGATAGGGAACCATCATAGAGATGGGTATTTCAACTTTGGAGTGGGTCAGGCTTGATGTGACCATAAGGACTCCACAGGTCCATGTCATCTGCTCAAGGAGAGTATTTTTTTTTAATCTGTCTCTTTAAATTTTATAAATAACGTCTCACATATTACCAACCCCTATGACTTGCCCAGTGTGTTGACCTGCTAGAGCTGTGTTTCTATTGTATCCTATCCTTCTTTTCTGTCAAGAAGTCTTAGTTATAAACAAACGAGGGCCCTCTGCAGCCTCTAAACAGCCCCCTTCCCCAGCTCTCTTTGTTCCCAACTGTGTGCATTTCCACGTGCCATTCTTCCTCAGTTACAATCCTGTTGAAAGCCAGCTTGTGTCTCCTTCCTCTTTGAAGCCCCATTAGACTGAGTCAAAGATTCCCATCTGGTCATTGGGTAGAGGCCTTTCCCCCGAGATGGATACACAGTCCAGCAAACACTCTCTGTCTATTTCCTTCACTTTCCTGTCGACCTGGGTCTGCATATGGAGCCCACAGCCTCATGCGTGTGACCTTCCTGCCTCAGCTTCCCAAGAGCTGGGCTGACAAACGTGTTCCTAGTCTCACCGCTCCTGGTCAGCATATTCAAGGGCCAGACAGGACCTGTTTGCTGGCTGCACAGTGTCTGCCTCAGTTATTCAGCTTTGCTCTCGGGGCGCGAAGGAGCAACAGGCAGAGTCGGGGAACAGCGAAGCCTGAGTTCTGGTGGAACTTCATTTCCGAAGATTCCCCCACCCCCCGTTTGCTGGTGGCTGCTCTGGAAGAAGAGGTTAAGTTCTGGAATTTCCAGCTTTAATCCGACAAATAAAATCACCTGACAGAACCGAAAATCCGCTGTTGCTGTTCTTCATCTGCAGGGTTCAGGGGACTTAGCTACGGTTCTAAAAATTCCTTGTCTTTACAGTGTTACCTTTCATAAGTGAATCATGCCTTTAGGAGGACAGCCGCAGTCTGAAGACAGAGGCTCCTTTGGTTCTGCATTTCCATTTCTCCTGCTTGCTTTCGATAAACTTGAACAACCAAACTTCAACCGGTATCTCAAAATGAACCATATCTTTCAAAACTTCCCTTCGAATTCAGTTGATTACCAAACCGCGAGGCCAAGTGACTTTGATTGCCACATCTGTGTCGGCTGATGGCTGTGCGCTTACAGGCTGGAATCCATGGTCGAGGGAAGGCTTGACCTCTCCCATTATTAGTCAGCCCACGTGTACTTTATCCACCAGCAGTGAGAAGATAACTAAGTCATGCAGGAGGCTTTATGGAACCTAAGAATCCTTCAGGGTTAATTACCACATTTGGTGCTTTGTATTTGTTTGTACTATGTAAGGATCTAACTGGCTACTCGAGAAAAGGAATCTGCATTTAGGCGCTTGGACAATGTATTCTAATTGGAAATCTTTATCGGCACCATACTTGGGAGTATTTAGTATTTTGAGCTAGACTAATCTTGAGGGGGATTTTTTTTTCTCTCAAAGAAAAGAGCAAGCTAGTA
Source organism: Peromyscus aztecus (assembly GCA_902168405.1). Classification (NCBI taxonomy): domain Eukaryota; kingdom Metazoa; phylum Chordata; class Mammalia; order Rodentia; family Cricetidae; genus Peromyscus; species Peromyscus aztecus. The sequence goes on from CABHPQ010002033.1 coordinate 25,137, forward strand.
CTTTAATATCTTATATGCAAATGAATGCTGATTGTGGAAAAAATGAGCACGATTCATTTTTAAAAGACTCAAAAGCAGTTTCTCTACTCTGTGTTAGCAGTTAATTCACATTTATTTGTAATTGAAAAAGTAAGTTTCTGTGAAAACAACTGTAGTTCAAGCTCTTTTTTTTTTTTTTTTTAAATTACTTTTCCCATGAAAGGTTGTATGTATTGCAGGGGTGTAGAGGCCCATATCTAGCAAGTATGTATCTGCCATTGGTGTCCCTTCTGTCTACAGAGCTTAAAAGAGTTCTGGTACGAATGACCTCTGGATGGCGGATTGACTGGGGGTAGGTGTGGGGGAGGGGTGGGAAGACCTGATGAGGCTGAGAATGACACTAATTCTAAGCAAAGGGATGTGGTTTTGTCCAAGAGGATTGTTCTGATTTTGTGGAGATATATATATATATTTGAAGTATAGTTTCCAGGCCACAGTTAGATGGAATCAGTCTGGGTGCAAAAGTAAAATGAGGTGGTTTGATTAGTGGGTTGTTTGTATATAGTAAGATCTTGATGGTGGGTTTTTTTTTTTTTTTTTTTTTTTCCGAGACAGGGTTTCTCTGTGTAGCTTTGCGCCTTTCCTGGAACTCACTTTGGAGACCAGGCTGGCCTCGAACTCACAGAGATCCGCCTGCCTCTGCCTCCCGAGTGCTGGGATTAAAGGCATGCGCCACCACCGCCCGGCCCTTGGTCGTGTTTTAAAATAAACTGTCATTTGTTTTTCAGAGTTTAACTTGACAAAAAGTGCAAGTCCCCAATGTAAGCCATCTCAAAATGTGAAATGTGTGACCCAGACCACTGAGAGTTTAGTCTAACTCTTGTTCCAACCCTAAGACATGTTAGGATTGTGTGAAGAAAAAAAGAGAGAGGCCAATGAGAAATGGAGAGAGTAAATATTTCTCTCTTTAGAAAGCTTTTAAAGTTTGATCTTATGTTCACTGAGGAAGTAAGAGTTTCGTAATGTTGATGTCATTCAGGTATAACCTGCGCTCTGGCTGCATTCACGCACAGCACCTTCTCCTGTCCCTGACCCTTCTAGACCATTTCCTGTTTACAAATTACCCTCTTTCTACTTTCATATCACACTATGTATCACTTACGTTCCACGGAGGAGAGAAACGTGGCATCTGTCGTCTGAGTTGGCTTCGTCTGACGTCTCACCTCAGTCAGAGGCGTGTGATTCAGAAAGCAAACAACACAAGCTGGTGGGGGCAGGGGATGGACGCACGTTTGTTCACGATTGGGGGAACGGTGGGAATGTGAAGTAGTCCGGCCACTGTGGAAAACTGGTATGGAAGTTCCCGAAAAGTTCAAAAGCAGGGCTGACACTATGGCTGAGCAGCTGAAGGTGCTTGCCCTGCTGGCCTGTCCACTGAGTTCCACCTCAGAATCATGGTAGAAGGAGAGCTGATTCCTCAGCATCACTCTCCCACTTCCATACCCGCTGTGACACACACATTACCTGCATTCACATGCACACAACACACACACACACACACACACACACACACACACACACACGTATAATCATAATACATTGAAACTCTAATGATCACGTGATCTGTTCATACTACATCTGGAAATATATCAAAAGGACTCTAAGACAACATACCACAAAGATACCTGTACATCCATGTTTCTTACAGGACTGCTCACAGTAGCCAAGTTGTGGAATCAGCCAGCAGTAGATGAATAGACACACAATAGACACATAGACACACACACACACACACACACACACACACACACACACACACGGCGGGGGAGGGGGGGAGGCAGGGAGGGACAGAGGGAGGGAGGGAGGCAGGCAGGGAGGGACGGAGGGAGGGAGGCAGGCAAGGAGGGAGCATGGAGTGTTATTCAGCCATAAACAACAAATTATGTTATTGTGGGAAAATGGATGGAACTTGAGATTGCCAAATGAAGAGAGCAAATCTTTAGTGCCATCCACCCTGGGTATCTTTATTTCAGTGGCTATCACATAGTACAGCCTGTTTCAGTTGGCGCCGAAGGAAGTAACATTCTGGTTCTGATCACTATCTCTGTAGATGTTCCCGGCTTAGGCACGGCCTTGGCTAGTTTCAGCTCACCCTCTGCTTCCCCTTGGTGATTTCAGCTGACTGAAGATGTGGCTTTGGTTCCCCCTTGCTTTATGTGATAATTCTAAGTGGCAATGTTTTAAAATCTATTTCCCAAACATGTAACCGGTTTGAACCTTCAAGTGGACCGTCTGCAGGAAAGGGAAGGAAGGCGGCTCACGACACACAGTAGGTCTGCAGTCAATTTTGTTTATGTCCTTTTTACCAAAGACAGTGTCACTGTTGTACTCACATGTAACAAAGTGAAACAAAAATTCTACATTTATCATATTTGTGTCTTTGATTCATGGGAGTTTTGAAGTGAAGTAGCTCGGTTGTTTTGTAGAGGAGATTTTGTGTGTGCTGCTATGGATATGTGAGGGAAAGGTCCTGGGTTTTTGGTTCAAAAAATCTATTTTAGGTCCCCTTGTCTTTTGTTAATGACCCACTAAAACAATCTACCCATTTAATACTATAAAAGCTTCCTGCCTTAAAACAGGCTTGTGAGTATTTATCTATGCTTTCCTTACCATCTGAAAGGTGTATGAAATCTCTGGTCCCCATGTCAGTGTGTGGCTGCTCTCTGTGTTGAATCTCTTGCCCTTCATTGGCTGCCCTAGGCCAATCAGGAAATGTAATTTGTAATTCACCACTCCTGCCGGTATAATAGGGTAGGGAGTTGGACCGGTGTAAGAATGGCTGTTTGCCACAGCCACATGCAGGAGACATGGTCGAGTGCCTAGGAAAGGGCACCTAGTTTCTTCACCCACTAGAGAGAATTTGTGCCTGATCAATGAATCTGGCATCAGAGACTCAATTATTGCACCTTTGTTTCCCACATCACCTCATTGTATCCCATTTCCTAGCAGCTCACACCTTGGTCCATGTCTTAGTCAGTACACCACAATTTTGAAGGGAGAATGAAGAAAACTTCACTATGTATTTTCCTACTCTAGTTCTTGCAAAATAAATCAACTTTCTACTGTAGTTGACTTGCTAAAATTGTTTAAACTGCTTTATCTGACTTTGGTCCTTGGGCTGACATTTGCTTTGTTACCTTTGACCCTTTCAAGAAGCAGATTTTACCTGTGATGCTGACAGGAAATATCTAGGAGAGGTCAGGGTTGGTCTGGTTTTTCAGTGGGCGGTCGAGGTGAAGCGCAGAGTCAAGACGTTCGTATGGTTTCTGAAACAAGTCTGTACATGGATTTGTAAGGCATTCTCATTATGCACTTATTATTATCACACATGTTCATGAAGACCAATGTATAGAGCTAAGAGATGCAATTCTAGACATTTATACCACAATCGCAGTAACCAACCCTGGGAAGTTAAAAGTGGCCTGTTCAACCTGAACAGTTAGTATCACGGCTGTGGTGAGGCACAGTCCTTGCCTGCACAGATGTTTAAAATTTAAAAATGTAAAAACCCCACGTAATGAACAAAATTAGTTGGCCTTCTGTGGAGAGTAACTTGGGTCCTATTGAATGTCTTGAACAACCAGGGAGTCCATGTTCTGGTGGTTCTTAGGATCTGGGAAGCTGAATACCATCCTGGCAACATGTGGTCTCCTTTCTTGGCTTGCTCTCTCTAAATCTATAAGAAAAAATGGTGATGGCTGATTTTTGTCCTGAATTTTGTGCTAAGGTTGGTGACAGGTTTCTGTTAGCTCTTTTCAGACTTTGTGCTCAAAAAATGGCTTTACAGTCTGGGATGGAAAATAAAATATTTTTGTGGGAAAAATAGCTCAATTTAAAAACTATTTCTGAACTTCAAACAGGTAAATTGAGCAAAAGAGAGCAAAAGAGAATATGGTGTCTAGTTACCATATTCTTTTTGCCACAGCCTCCTAATCTAACCTGAAGTAAGAAAGAGGGAAATAGCTTGGAAGGAAATCATTCTATCTTCTGGGGGTGCACTAAATGAAATCCCTCTTGCTTGTTGCCTGGGGGGGGGGGCGGCATTTTCCTACATGCTCGACCCAGCCATTTGGTATTCTGGGTTTTATTCATCCTTTACAGGTGTAGACTGTCTGTTTTCATCATTGGGAGATTTACTTACATTACCTGCTCTTAGAATCCTAGAGGTACATAACAGATTATGCATTTTTGCAGTGTCTAACCCAGAATTATAACGTTAAGGAAGGTGCTTATTTTATTATAATTCAGTCAATGCTTTCTTGTTGAGAATGCAGTAATAGTCTGATTGCTATTTCCTTCTGGATTCCTGGGGGGTAACTTGAATTTCAGTTTGACTCTGTTACTTGTATATCCAACAGAGGCTTTGTTTCAGGTATAGGAATGTAAACAAAAATGGACGGCTACCCACTGTCTGTTCCCAGTGATTTCGCTCTCTTCCCTACAGATAGTGCATTTGATGCTGTAATGACCTGCTGACCCCTCCTCTTCAGGCAAGTTTGGCTTTGTGGAGGCTGACTTCCCTGCCCAGGTCACATAGCTCAGCAAGGTCTGCTGACCTCATACCCCACATTTTTTTTTAAATAGAGAATACTGGGTCAGAGTTCAAGCTGCTAAAGTTCTATTTGAACTAAAAGAGAAAAACCTGTTTTCTGAAACATGAACTCTAATTACATAAAGTGGATACTTCTGAGAACAGTATTGTCTCATAGCGCAGGCTGCCGATCTTGAACAGCAATCAAAGCCTTGGCTTATGTAAGAAGGGAGCGTTCAAAACCAAGTAGGACCTGTCCTGCACACCCCACGATTCAGGACGAAGCTGTTGGGGTGGCAAGAGCCTGCCTAAGACCTGGTGCCTGCAGGCAGGGGTTTCTCTGGTGTGGTCAGGGGCATTGCTCAGCAGAGGTTGCTGTCTTGTTCCCTCTATGGCTAAACTACGGCACTAACTGAAGGGGTTGGCAAGAGAGCAGCGGGGGTGAACAGGGGATGGGTGAGGGATTGGCTGCTGGAGACCTTTTGGACTGCGGAATATCGTGATGTGTTGGTAGCTCTGCCTGCCAAAAGCACTCAAAGGTAAGATAGCCTAAGACTTGATGGTGTCTCACTGGGGCTAATACCACTACATTCTACGTACTCTCATCATTTGCAGGTTAGACCAGGTTAGGTTTCCCGGCTTTCTTTTTTCCTTATTTACTTTCAATTTTCTTTGTAGCTACAAGTGATCTTACTGGTTTTCTTTTAGTGCTTCAGGATGTATAGTTGAGGAAGAAGTTCTAGGCTTCTTACATGTCATGTCTGGACTTTTTGGTGTGTACCCTTGGCCATGTGCTAGGCTTTTATGTGGTATATTAATGAATAAACAGATTCTTAGGATCTAGTCTGTGCCCTCCTGTTAGTCTCCTGAGATGTTCCTGTGGCCCCACCATCTGCTTTTGTTTTCACCAGCTCTTCAGTGATTGTGGTGAATGCCAGTCTTACTGTTGTTGGACACATTGTATTGAATTGGTGGCAAAGTAAGAGAGTTGGAAGGGGGGATGCTCTAAGTTATGTTGAAATTTGGTTATTCCTGTTAGAACCCATTTCCATTCATTCACTGGATGAATGAGTGGCAGTGAGTTGTGCTGTGCTCTGGATCTTCTTCAGGAGTCCCTGAGTGAGAAACAATAACCTCATCTCTGTTGAAACCTGACAGCACACTGGAACATTTCTTCCTTGAACGGTGTCTCACTAGGTAGCTTGGAAGCTCAGAGTTGAAGAAGGTGAAAGTGTGGAGGAGAATGTAAGTACCGAAGAAATATGGGGGAGACATCTCAACTGTCAGGAAGAACTGGGTGATCAATGCTATTGGATGGTACACCATGTTGTCTGAACTCAGCTCTCCAGTTCCTTAGATGTGGGCCTAGAACATATTATTTGCCTGAGGACTTTTCATTCCTTTATTAACTTAGAAAACATTTGTTGAGCCCCTCCGTGTGTTAAGCAAGATACCAAGGAAAAGAACATTCTTTGTTTAGTTGATTAGGGATAGATATAAAGAATTCTTGAATGTTTTTCTGTGACAGTGATTAAAACTAGAAAGGTGTATTTTTTTTTTTTTAAGACTGGACATACTATACTTGTTGATTTGAGAAAAAAGGTACATTGAAATATCAAAATATGGCAAGTTTAGGCAGTCATAAAATGTGTGACTCATCTGTTTATATTTGGGGGTAGGAATGACTGGGAATAAGTTGTAGCTATTCCTGGGGTTGGTGGACCTTCCTTCTTTGTCAGGCAGATACAAGTGATAGAAACTGTCGTGGCTCCAAGCCCATCACATCCTGTCTAGTCCACTAATAAGCAGTAAAAATATCTCAGCCGCTATTAGTTATTTCCCCCCATACTTTATTTTGGACTGTGTTTGGGAGTTCTAAATTAGTTGTGGTAATATGATATACTGCTTCCCTGAGTCTTTGGAAGGGAAATGTGGCTTAGAAATGATCTCAGCAGCCTGCATTTCCTGAGGTAGCTGGTTGTGGTTCACTTACCGTATTGACTGCAAGCACAGGTGGATTCATAGAGAATCCTGGGTGAGGATGCTGCAGCCAGTGCTTTTGAAAGGACCACCGGGTAAGTGCAAATAAATAACAATGAGAAGCCTCGGTGGACTCTAAAAGCATATTCCACGACTGATGAAAATGCATAGTACATGAGTTCTGAGAGTGCTCGCCTCATGTGGCAGGATGTATTTAGAGGGACTCTGCATTGTGTCCGCCGCAGCCAGTCAGCCTTGGCATTTGGAGAGAAGCCTCACCTGCCGGTTTCGCGGGCAGCAGCACAATAATCAGTTCAGACTTTTATGGTTATAAACTCGTAAGATCGGTCAGTGCCATCTGAGAACTGACCTGCCTAATGGGCACACAGTTACCTACAGTGGGAAAATCAGACAATGTTGTTTGTAGGATGTCTGTTAACTGTAGTGTTAACGAAGTCAGAGTTTGTTACCATGGATACTGCCTGGGACCTAGTCATGCTTCATTTAATGGAATGGAACTCTCAATTGTAGCTTTGCATACTTATTTTTTTTCTACTGCTACGTGAAAGATGGGTTTACATAATTCAGTGTGTAAACATCATCGTATTGATTCTTTTCATCTTAGAATTTTATAGCCAGAGTTTCATGTTCTTATGTACAGTGAGTTTATAGTATTTATCAGGCTTCCATTGAGCAGTAACTACCATAAAACAAACACAAAACAAAACCTTTGTTCTACATACATCAGGTGTATTTGAGTAAATATTGAAAAACTTTAGGTCATTACTCAAGTCTATTTGACTGCTAAAACTTTCAACACAATATAACAGAATATAGAAGGATTAAACAATCAAATGATGAATGACTAAAGATGAATAGTTTATCTAGACCCAAACCAGGTTTTGTAATAACGGAGAATAAGGGGATCACATGAACTGAGGCCCTTTTGGTAGTGGTTGAAAATGTGCACCTGAATTCTTGCTTAGTGCCTCCGAGTCTGAGAAGCCCACAAAACCAGGGGGAGTGCCATGAGTCTGTCTACTGCTACATGGCACACAGTGCCACAACAAGACCTTCCCATGTCTAACGGTCGCTAGTCTTTCAGCTGGTGACATGCCTGCTCCTTTGCTTCCAGGACTTAACACATTCCGTGTTGAATATGAAAGGGCCAAGAGGATAACTAACTAGCCAAATGAGAAGCTAAAACTCTGAAAGCTTGTGGTCCAACATTACTATCCAGAGATCTTGTGAAGTGCTTGGCTTGGAATAGTTCGTATTTCCCCATCCATCTAGAAAGAATGGGGTTGCGTGAGGGGATGACCATTAGAGTTGGATTTACTTCTCTTTCCCTTCCCCTTCTGAATAGCAACAGTCTCTCTTTACTAAGCTTAGTTTAGGTATATATCTCTGAGTCTTCTAGAACCTTCTTCCATGAATAGTTTTTCATCTTTCCACTTCAGTTTCTTTGTTCTTTGTCTAATCCTATATATATATATATATATATACACACACACATATACATATTTCCATTCCATCCAAATTGCTAATGCAAAAGAGAGGTCAGCCTTCCTGATACTTTGGAATCACTTTGCTCAAACTCTTGGTGTTGACTGAGGTGAGGTCCTCTCATGCTGCTCAGGTATTATCTAGGCCTTCCTCAGGAGTCAAGCATCTTCCCCCAGTAGCAAGGTCATGGAGGGGGCAGTAGTCCACAGCTCCCTGACCTGGTCAAATTGCATCATCTATTCTTGTCTTTCTTAAGAAGTATGACCTCACAGAGATACTTCCTAAAACTCTCTTCTTGATGCTTAAGTTTTTTTTAAAAAAATTTTTTTAACTGTTCCCAGAGTTGGCTCTTCTGTGCTCTGCCGTCAGAATCTATACGTTTTTCCATGAGGCAACCTGTGCCTTTCTAGTCCTCAGTTCTCCACTCCTGGGAAGAGCATCCTTGCCTGCTTCATGAATGTCAAAGGGGTTTCAGAAAATCTTAAATGTACACTTCCTGTTTGTTCCCAGGGACACTGACACTTTGCATTTTCTCATGGTTTTCCAGTTGAAAGCTTGTTTATCCTTCAAGGCTACTGCCCTATGCTTAAGGAACAGCAGCACTGTCCTTCCAGGCTGCTTTCCCTCTGGTTAAGGAGACACAGTGAGCTAGACGAGCTCCACAGACCGTTTGTGGTTTGCTGGCCGAGGGCGAGTTATTTACCACCTATAAGCCTCAATTTCCTCCTGGTAAGGTAGGACTAGTAGTAATTTCTTCCGTATCCGACAGTTAATATATTGACGTATACAAAGATCAACCTTTAAAATCATCTTAGGAAGAATAAGTCGTATATATGTAAGTAATTTTCATATTTCCACTTAATCAGGAAGCTTTCCCTGCTCCTCTGTCCTCAACTGTCACCTCCTGTTTTTCACTCGCGTGGTATTTATATGCTTTGTCTCTGAGTGTGCTTCTGTAGGACTGGCCTCGGGTGGCTGAGGTATAAGA
>CABHPQ010002034.1:7594-35684 GCA_902168405.1 Peromyscus aztecus
ATACATTTTTAAAATTCTATATCCAAAAGGTGCTTGGTGCTGTTCTTGATGGGTCTGGTGTCTGTTTACACTCCAAATCATTTAAATACAGCCATTACATAGTTGATAAATGTTTTAAAATAAATGGTTATCTATTTCTTAACTGCCTCTCAAATTAGAAATTGTAATTAAGAGTCCCAGAGGCTGGCTCTGTGTGTTTTATTATTTTTGTTGGTCTCCATCACAGATGGAATTTTTCACTGGTAATTCCTCAGAACTAAATCCATTCATAGGGAATTCCGAGCAGTGAAAATAAATTTCTCGTCATAGAGTAGGAAATGATAATAAAAAGGAGCCAAGGGATCTGGGAAGCAGGCAAGCCCAGCTCAGTTTTCCACTGGTGTTGGGTTTTGCACAGGCTGGCTCACAATAACCTGCACCACATAGTCCTTTGGGATCTTCAGCTCCTCCAGCTTCATCTTATCAGTGAGAGGCCTGCCAGAGAAGAACCACCGCTGGCTGCCTGGCTCCACCCCTTCTGTGGCATGTAAGCGCCTCTTCATGTGGAACACCGTGTCTGTGCTGCGCACCACAAGCTTGAGGTCTTTGCCTGTGGAGAGGCGCAGACGGAGCTGAGATTCATGTCCAGAATTGGGAGGTGGCTCAGGGATGTCCAGAGTCTCTATGTCACTCTTTTCCTCTATCATGTTGATTGGTGGCGCCAAGCAGTAGACTGGCAGCTGGTATCGGTTCCCCAGCTCATCGTAGCACTCCGTCAGTGCACCTGCAGAGAAGGGCGGTAAGAACAGGTTCAATGAGCATGCTTCTGTTCACAGCGCACTCTCATCTCAAACTGCAACAGGTAGGTATACTAGAGAATCAGAGGAGGAAGTGGATACTTCCTCAGGGTAAACATCAGAGGAAAGCTGCATCAGGCGTAGCTATACATGTATTGACATTAAAAGGATAATAAGAGTACTATGAACAACCCTATGCCTACAGATTTGATCTACTAGATGAAAAAGACCAATTCTCTGAAACACATATGTACCAAAGCTTAAGAACAGAGAGATAGCCGGGCAGTGGTAGCGCACGCCTTTAATCCCAGCACTAGGGAGGCAGAGCCAGGTGGATCTCTGTGGGTTCGAGGCCAGCCTGGGCTACCAAGTGAGTTCTAGGAAAGGCACAAAGCTACGCAGAGAAACCCTGTCTGGAAAAACAAACAAACAAACAAACAAACAAACAAACAAAAAAAAAAAAAACCAGAGAGATAGTCCGAACAGGGCTTAGCTACAGAAACTGAATCAGTAACTAATAACCTTTTAAAACAGAAAGCACCAACTCCAGATGGGTTCAATGACAAATTCTACTGAACATTTAAGAAATTATAACAACCTTCTAGTTTCACAAGACTGAAGAGAAACTTCCTAATGCATTCTATGAAGCAAACATTACCTTAATGCTAAAGAAAGAAAGAAAAAAAATTAGGTAAATCAAATACAACACTTTAGAAAAATAATTATACCACTCCAAGGCAGAATTTATTTTAGGTATTCAAAACTGGTTCAATCTTCAGATATTAACTAATCTATAGTATCAGGGTAAGCAAGAAAAAGCATATAATCATATCAGATGAGGGAAAACCATTTGGCAAAACCTAGTACTTCTTCCTGATTAAAACTCTCATTAATTCTACTAGAGGGATGATTCTCTAGCTTCATAAAGAATAGTTAAAAAACAAAACAACAAACCATAAACCACTAAACTTAAAGGTAACATATTTGAAATTTTCTATTCAGATCAGGAGTCAGGCCATACACAAAGAAATATCTACAGACTGGGAAGGAAAGAAGAGAAATGTCTTTACTTGTAGCTAATACAACTATCTATGCAGAAAATCTGAAGAATCAAGAAAATAATCTCGGATCCAATGAACATTCACATTAAGATTAACGCATAAAAGCCAACCGTTCCGTATGTATAGCCAACAGGTGGTATCTGAAATTACAAAACCATGTACATTAGCATACCCAGAGGGGGACATGAAGATCTAAACTTAACAAATGTGTAAGACCTACAAGAAAATGACAAAATGTTAAAACAAAGAAGAGCTAAACTGAGACAGTCTATGCATTGAGAAGATGATATTGTTGGAATGTCAGTCAATTCTTCCTTAATTTACAATTTTAATGCAACTCCAATCAAAATCTCAGTGAGTTTTTTGTAGATACTGGACACACTTCTCTAAACTGTTTTATGGTAATCATATAGTAACCAAGATGGCATGGTAATTACTATATGGTAATCATATAGTAACCAAGATGGCATGGAGTTGGACAGGGTAGCTCGTACTTGTAATCCCATCACTTGGAAGGGTGAAGCAGGAAGACTGCCATAATTTAAGGCTAGCCTAAACCTACAAAGTCCAGGCTATCTCAAAAAACCTAAAAAACCAACACTCAAACATAAACATGATGAATGAAACAGTTGAAAGTCCAGAAATAAGACTCACATAAAGAGTATCAACTGATCTGTGTTAAAGAAACAAAAGGAACATAGGATAGAAAAGACAGGCTTTCCAACAAAAGGTGATGGGTTAATGAGCCATCTAAAAATTAATTTCAATACAAAACTTACCCTTGTCACAAAAATTAACTCAAAATAGACCACGGGTAGACAAGATGGCTCAGCAACTAAAGACTCTTGCCACCACGCCTGATAGCCTGAGTCCAACCCCTGGAACCCACACGGTGGAAAGAGAAAACTGTGACAGTCTCATGCATGCCCTGCACCCATGTGCCCACCCTACTACCACCAAAAAATGTATATAGACTTAAATATAAAACACAAAATTACAAACTCTTAGAAGGCAAAAGAAGAAAATCTAAACACTGTTGCCTTGGCAACCACATGTGAGCTATGTCATCAAATGTACAATCATTAGAATTAGAAAATTTAGGCTTTGCTAAAGACACTGTCAAAAGAATAAAGACACAAACTGCAAGAAAAATTTCAAGACATATCTAACAAAGACTTGTACAAATACACACAGAACTCTCAACAGGCAGTGGTGGCACATACCTTTAAACCTAGCTCTTGGGAAGCAGAGGCAGGTGGATCTACGAGTTCGAGGCCAGCCTGATTTATGTATGAGGTTCCAGGATGGCTAGGGCTACACAGAGAAACCTTGTCTCAGGGGGAAAACCAATAACAAATACAAACAAAACCAGGAGCTCAAATGCCTTAGACTCTCACAAAGAAGACAAGCAGGCAGAAGACAACCAAATGAGAAGATGTGCTACACCACAGGCCACACTACAATGGCTTAAGTCCAGGGTAAAAACAATACTGAGGCTGGGGAGACTGACTGAAAAAGCAGAAAGGGACAGCTACCCACTAAGTAAGCCCCAATCTGCAGTAACCCCTGATCAGCAGTAACTGCCAATCTGCAGTAATCTCCAATACATACACTTTTAAAGCATTAGCACATATGTCACTTTCTAAGTAAGTAAAGCTATTTGGAAAGATTAAATACAGGGTACTGAAAAACATTTAGTATATTGTTTTGTTGTTGTTGAATGAAACAGTACTCTTTTGTTTGTTTGTGTTTTGTTTTTTTGAGACAGGGTTTTTCTCTGTGTAGTCCTGGCTGTCCTGGAACTCTCTTTTTGTAGACCAGGCTAGCCTCAAACTCACAGAGATCCGCCTGCCTTCCGATCTGTCTTCCTAGTGCTGGGATTAAAGGTGTGCGCCATAACTGTCCAGCATGAAACAACACTCTTAAAGTCCCAAAGAATGAAGAATTTTTAACATACTCCAATAAATTATGGTGCAATTTTGGTATTAAAATAATCTACTTCTAGGGGCTGGAGAGATGGCTCAGAGGTTAAGAGCACTGGCTATTCTTCCAGAGGTCCTGAGTTCAATTCCCAGCAACTACATGGTGGCTCACAACCATCAATAATGAGATCTGGTGCCCTCTTCTGGCTTGCAGGTGTACACACAGGCAGAACACTGTATACATAATAAATAAATAAATAAATACATAAATAAATAAATAAATAAAAATAATAATCTACTTCTAAATGAAAAATAAGATCAGGTTTATGGAAAAAATACTATTCAATTAAATATTTTGGAAGATAGAGATGTTTGCTCAAAATCTATACTTTGCTATCACAGGATGTCACTGGAAGGTAGTTACCCAACCACAGACAGTATATCTAAGTTTCTTGCCTCTTAGCAGGACAATTAAAATACAATTACATTACTTCTTCTTTCCCATCCCTTCCATATCCCCCTCAAATTATGAACCTTTTCTTTAATTACTGTTACATATACATATGTAAATGCATAAATATATGAATTCAGCCTACTGCATCCCTTTAGTGTTCTATGTACAGATTTCAGGGCTGATCACATTCTATTAGATTACCAATTAGGAGAAGCTCCCTAGGGAAGGTTCATTCTCTAATTCTCCTTCTCTCAGCAATCAACAGATGCCTGCATGGGGTGGGGCACTCTGGAGATTTCCCCCTTTCACATAAGCACGTTCAATTATGCTGTCATTGATCAGGTCTTATTCAGGCAGCCAAATTCAATCTATACACTAAACACAAAAGCAAACACTGGAAAATGCTCACCAGTCCTAGGCCTAAGTATGTTATATATGTAACTACACACATATACACACACACACACACACACACACACACACATTTTTGCTTTTTGTTTTCGAGACAGGGTTTCTTTGTGTAGCTTTGGAGTCTGTCCTGGAACTCCATCTGCAGATCTGGCCTGGAACTCACAGAGATCCGCCTGCCTCTGCCTCCCTAGTGCTGGGATTAAAGGTGTGCGCCTGCGCCACTGCCGCCGCCGCCACCCGGTAGTATACACGTATTTTGCAGATGGGAAAATTTAGAATGAATTACGTTTTGCTTAGTGTTACATAGCTAGTAAATAACAACGACATAATCAGTAATCAGACTCCTAAAGAAATAAACTGGTAGCCAGGCAGTGGTGGTGGTGCACGCCTTTAATCCCAGCACTTGGGGGCAGAGGCAGGTGGATCTCTATGAGTTCGAGGCCAGCCTGGTCTACAGAGTGAGTTCCAGGAAAGGCTCCAAAGCTACACAGAGAAACCCTGTCTGAAAAAAACCAAAAAAAAAAAAAAAAAAAAGAGAAAAGAAAAGAAAAAGAAAAAACCCAAAGAAATAAACTTGTAACATATAGAACACCCAGCTTTCTATTATGTTAATGAGAAGGTTAAATGGAAGAAATAAATGAATTAGAGGAAAATGAAAGGCATGGCAAATAAAAAGCTAGTGTGCTAAGCACAGCCTAATAACACAACAGTATTTACCAGTGAGTCAAAGACAGCCCAGAGCAGTGACAGCTGCACTCCAAAGGAAGTGTGTTCCCTCAGAGAGGCTGCAAACTATTGAGGAAACAGACTTAGTACTGCCACTGTCTGGTCTACAGAAACTGGAGGAAGTATGAAAACTGGAGCAATGGAAGATGGAAAGGTTTCTTAGAGAAGCCCAGTGTGCGGCAGGGGAGATGGCTCAGTTGTCAAGTACCTGCTTCACAAGCACAAGGACCTGAGTTTTGGTCCCCAGAACCATGTAAAAGGCTGGGTTGACTATGCCAATGAGTTCAGCGGTTCCTCAGAAAACTAGAAACAGACCTACTCTACTGTATGACCCAGCTAGACCATTCCTTGGCATATATCCAAAGGAGTCCATTGTCTACTCAGAGGTATACATGTCCATCCATTTTCATCACTGCTCTATTTTTAAAAGCTGGGACATGGAATCAGCCTAGATGAATGGATAATAAAAATGTGCTACCTATAAAGCAGCAAAGAAAGATAAAATCATGACATGTGCAGGTAAATGAACTGAAAAATATTAGACCCACACCCAGAAAGACAAAGGTCACATGTTCTGCTGCCTATGTGGACCCTAGTGTCAAATTTTTAGCTGTGTGTTTCACTTGGAGCACCTGTAGAATTCAGGAAACTAGAAGGGACAACTGGTAGGCATTCAACACAGACATACCTTGGGCCTCCATCACACATGAATGCGCATGCGTGCACACATCCATGTCTGTTCCCACAGAAGGCCAGTGTGTTTATGCACAAGAAGAAGATACTTTTCCAAAAGCTGACAGTTGTGGGCATTTACCCCCATGGCAAAATCACACTTAGCCTGGCAACATTAGAAACTTAGAGGGGCTAGAAAGATGGCTCAGTGGTTAAGAGCACTGGCTGAGTTCAATTCCCAGCAACCACATGGTGGCTCCCACCCATCTATAATGGGATTCAAAGCCCTCCTCTGGAGAGCAAAGGAAAATGCAGACAGAGCACTCATAAACAAATCTTAAACAAACAAACAAACAAAAACTTATAGAAGGTTTTAATCACTACCCTCTGGCATTGAAGTCCAGCTCGCCTAGCAATTCTTCACTACTTCTAGTCAGGTTCACTTGCATTATTATCTCATAACCTCTGCAGACTTTTCTTTTTCCTCTCACAAACCCACTGTAGGACTTGGCAGAGACAAACAGCCATCAGGATAAATACCTGCCAGGGTGGGCATCATCTCACCAAGCCAGGAAGTCCTGAAGGGCTCCCCATGGCAGGTAGAGGGCTGCCAAGTCATCACTTCTGTTGTGATCCCTTACACAGTTTTCTGAGAATGTTTTGATTTATATTTTATCTAGACAATCAGTTCAGGTTTCCCTGGTCAACTGTTTTCTCTGGCTGCTTTCAATTAGGCTTCAACCTATTTCACTCCAGCCAGGCGTGGTGGTTTACCCCTGTAATCCTAGCCCTTTCGAAATAGAGGCAGGAGTGGAGGCTGGCCAGCCCTTTACTGTTGAGTTTAAGGCCTGCCTGGATTACATGAGACTGTCTCAAAAGAACAAAACAAAGAAACAAAACAGCCTCGAGAAATTTGTAAAGATGAACTAACCTGGTTGCCAAACAATAAAAGTAGCTTTATTACATGCCATTAGGTCTAACACTTCACCTTTTCAAGCAGTCCTTGAGGCTGAAAAACAACCTTATAAAGGCCTTGCTGAGTGCCTTTATGCTCTCACTTCCACTTAAGTGCGATTCAGTGTTAAGACTTTCATCACCCAGGACTTGCATAGCTACACTCAAAAGCTAAAAACCAGTGTCTGTGAGTGAGCAGGATGGCTAGGCAGGTAGAGCACATGCTAGCCTGATAACCCAAACCTGATCACCGGGTCCCACAGCTGAAGGAAATAACCAACTCCTGAAAGTCCTTTGACCTCCACATGCAATGTGACACGCACGCACGAGCACACCACCCATCCCCCAGATAATAAAACAAAAGCAATGTGGAAGGACAAGAAAGTGTCTTGATGGTGGTGATGGTTTCCTAGCATATACACGCCAGTGAATCCAAGTGTCCACTTTGCATCCCCATTTGACTGAAGTTCTCAATAATGTGTGAAAAGGTAAATATTTAGATCACACCATAACAAGAAACACTATCCTCCCCAAAGTAAATAAGGGGATGACATCTTAGAATTCCAAATTTTTGTTTGTTTGTTTCTATCACCAAGTTTTATCCATATCCTCACTATTAACTTCTCTGTTCTAATGGACCCAGGAGACTGGAGTTCTACTTTTCAATAACCACGACTTCCTATGTCAAAGAAAGGCCTCAACGGTTAAGTGAAGTGGACATAGCTAAAAAGATGAGAACACCAAAAGCAGAGAATTCAAGTAAGGAAATGAAGCATAGAGGCTCAGACCACACACACACAGGAGCCTGAGGGGTTCCAAGGACTAAAAAAGTAGTGAAATCTGATATGAGGGACAGGGTCTCTGCTCACAGCCAAGTTTGGATGGAGATCCTAATTTGGGACATGCTGATTATCTCCATAAGGATTATAGTACCTACTTTTACAAGGCTGCTGTAAGGATTAAATCACTAAAGATATGTGAATTGCTAATACATATATAAAAGTCCATGGCAAATGCTCAATAATGTTGATTCTCTCTCTCAGTTTTTTTTTGTTTTGGTTTTTTCGAGACAGGGTTTCTCTGTGTAGCTTTGCGCCTCTCCTGGAACTCACTTGGTAGACTAGGCTGGCCTCGAACTCACAGAGATCCGCCTGCCTCTGCCTCCCGAGTGCTGGGATTAAAGGCGTGCGCCACCACCGCCCGGCTCTCTCTCAGTTTTTAAATTTCAAAATTATACACTCGGGAGAGTATTTCACAACAGTGTAATAAATGGATCACAATTTTATAAAGTTTCAGCCTTCTACCTCATACTCCATGGGCTTCTTTGCAAACCTGAATCACAACGTCAAAAGGCCACCAGCAGCCCTTGGGAGCAGTCTTTAGGACCATAGGGCTGCTAACAAACTACAGGTTTTCTCTCCGGAAACACAGTGCTGGGAATCCATCAAGCCTGGCTGTGGAAGGCCTAGCAGCTCTGTCATCCACTGACTCAGCCAGCAGGCAACTTGAGGAAGCAGGCTTAGCGCCTCTCCTAGCCAGCTGAGGTCAAAGTAGCTTAGCTGCACACCTATGGCTGGAGTCATGTGATAGACAAAACAGCATTAAACACTACATAACACTTTGCTGAATTGCTACAGAGGTCACTTCATCTTTAGTTCCAGGACTTCATTTTCTTAAGGGGGCAGAGGAGCCAGGTAGAAGCACTTGGGTCTGGTGTCTACTGAAAGCCCAGCAGGCCTTATAGAAGTGTAGCTGATACAGCTGCACCTTGGGATGTGAGAAACCCTGCTTCCCCCAGCCCCAGTCCCAGTCCCAGCCCCACCCCCAGAACAATATGGAAAGGAGGTTTTCTTCAGACAAGCCTCCTGGCTCAGGAACAACCTCCCACACAGCTATTTTCAGACTTTATCACTCTAATTCAAGAAAAAGGATGACAGCAACAGAGAGGCAGACATATTCACATTTTGTAACTCTAAGCCATCTTTGTCTCCTTGACGACAGAAAGAAATGATGTAACATTTATGATTAATTAGTCATCATGCTCCTTATTAAGGTCCCATTTCATTTCTAAACACTACACCAGCTAAGCAAAAAATCATCTGTGTAAAAAATAACTATCTGTATTATAGTTATGCATCCATTCTTTAGGACCTTTAAAGCAACCAAATTTCCTGAAAAAAAAAATTTTGTTTTTAAAGATAGGTTCTTGCTATGTCTGTCGCTCAGGCTGGCCTTCAACAAGTGATCCTCTTGCTTCAGCCTCCCAAGTGCCAGGATTACAGGCATGCATTATGCCTGGCCCTTGTCCATTTCTTTAAGTTTTTGGTTTGGTTTTTTTTTGTCCTATTTTTAATAAAAATGAAAAAAAATATTGTGAGTGTGTGTGTGGACCAGTGACAACTTTCAGAAGTCAGTGCTTGTTTTAAGGCAGGGTCTCTTGTTCCTGCTGTCCCAAAGTATACTTCAGGCTAGATGTGTGCCACTACATCTGGCTTTAACATGGGTTCCAGGGATCAAACTCAGACCATCAGGTTTGCCTGGCAAATGCTTTTGCTCACCGAGCCATCTCCTTGGTTGCTCTGGATTGCCTTAAAAAAAAAAAAAAAAAAAAATTCAGTCTTCTTCTTTTTAAGTTTTTCGAGACAGGGTTTCTCTGTGTAACTGCCGTGGATGTCCTGTAACTCACTTTGTAGACCAGGCTGGCCTCGAACTCATGGAGATCGGCCTGTCTCTGTCTCCCAAGAGCTGGGATTAAAGGAGTGCACCACCACTGCCTGCCTGCCTTTCTTTTTGAGACAAGGTCTCTCTATGTGGCCTTAGCTGGCCTGGATCTCACTATGTAGACCAGGCTGACCTTGAACACACAGAGATTCACCTGCTTTAGGCTCCTGAGTGCTGGGATTACAAGTGTATGGTAAGCATCCCGGCCTCTTTTGATGGTCTTAAGAGATACCTAAGAGAAACAGAAAGGCCTATACATATGTGTTTCCTGTCCATTTGTATTGTCTGTTTGCCTTTAGTAGTAATAAAAGTCTATCATTTTAAAGTATTTTAGGCAATATGCAAGCTACCAAAAATATCAGACTTGTGTAATCTTGTAAAATATCAATGAAGAGGACTTGTGTAATGGCTTTACAAATTCACAGATTTGAAACTGCATACTAGGAAAGAATCAAAGATGCTTTTGTTACTCATAGTTCAAACCTCAGTTCCAAGATTTATACCTGTAAAGACATAATCTCTCCTTGCTTCAGTTTTCTTATGAGTAAAATGGGGATTGTTACTGATTTTTTTTTTTTTCAAGCATGAGAGTTCACACACATACCCACTCACCTACAACTAAGTAACTTAAAAAAAAAAAAAAGAGGCATGTTTTTAGCATTTTTATATAATGGCAAAATAGCAAACCATGAGAAAAAAGGAATTTAAGGCAATTAATTTTTTAAAATGCTATAAAAACTATGAGGGAAAGGTTCTTATAAGACTAGGAAGTTAAGAGAAGGGGTGTGGACAAGAGGAGAGTCCTCTAAAGCAAACAGAGGTCACAGTGGATACAGCCTAGTCAGGATCTGTAAGTCAAGGCTGGTGCAGGGAATTTAACCTGTTAGTGCCAGAGTCCAGTGTGAAAAACTAAACTCACCAAGCCCAGTATGTATTAAGTGCCTTTGGTAGACCAGGCATTATGGTAAATGACTCATAAGTATCAGCACACTGAACCCATGCAACAATCAAGCAGACAGATGGTTACCACAGTCCACATCTGACAAAGAACTGAAGGTTACAGAGGAGATTTGTGTAACATCACACAGCTTTAATTACTACAGAGAAGCACAAGTGATGTCGAAAACCACCACTGAGCAGGTCTAAAAACATCCAGTTAAGCAGCTGAATTGTAACTGATGGCAAATCAGGGATATATGATGTCATAACTGACAGGCCCACCCAAGGGCCTGAAATATCAGTGCTAAGTAAGTTTCAGAGAAAAACAAACACTCAAGGGTACCAAATGAAAAAAACATTATCACCTACAAGTCTGTTATAATTCATTTGAGAGGAATGCTGTCAGCATGGTTCTTCCATGCTTGTGCAGAATATATCTTTCTTTCATTTGGTTTTTCGAGACAAGGTTTCTCTGTGTAGCCCTGGATTTCCTGGAACTCACTCTGTAGATGAGGCTGGCCTCAAACTCACAGAGATCCACCTGCCTCTGCCTCCTGAGAGCTAGGATTAAAGGCGTGCACCACCACGCCTGGCATAACAACATTATTTTTCTTGACAGTTCATGTAGATAAGCAGAAACCAGATTTAAATCTTTAGAGATTTGAGTTTACACTTAATAGGATACACATAGACTGTGCTTGTACAGGAAACATATTTTGTCTTTATGAACTTAAAAGCATTTTAAAATACAATTATTAAATTTACTTAATACACTTATTGTGTTTGTGCTTGCCACAGCACACATGTGGGTGTCAGAAGACATCCTGAGGGAGCTGGTTCCTGGGATGGAACTCACATGTCATCAGGCTTGATGGTAAACACCTTCACCTGCTAAGCCATCTTGTTGATCCCTGCCTCCATGAGCTTCTAAAGGAAGTCACAATTTGGAGAACATAATTAGCTATAGGTAACTATGTTAAGTATAAAATAAGGAAGTCAAAGTTCCGGAGCTCTAGATTAAAACCATCATATAAACATGACTCTCCTTACAGCCACTTGCAGGCCTACACAACAGATTCTGCTTGGGAAATAAGGGATGTAAGCATCAGAAATAGGTAACAACTTTATGAAAGTTCATTCTCTGTCACAATAATGGGATAGCTGAAGGGGCAGATGGAAGACCATGTCACTACCTCCTAATCTACAATCATGGAAGAAGTAAAGAATTTAAACACCAGGTACAAAAACTGGGACTAAGTGGGCATGTTGAAATGGCACTCTATTCGGATACTTCAAATATAGGAGTGATCATTTATACACGTGTGGGAAAAGTGGGTGTTCAATAAATGTTAGTGATATAAGCCCATGCTAACAAGTGGTCCTAATAAGTAACAGATAGTCATAAAACAAGGAATGCTTCTTAGAAGCATGGCTAATTAGAGCAGGGGATTTGGAAAGTTGGCAAGGCTCATGAGTAAAACATTCTGCATTGGACAAAGAGTCAAAGGACATTCTGCAGATGATTAAATTACTAAAGCATTGCTTCTCCACAAATGAACAAAAGTAAAACAGACATTGGGGAAAACAACAGTGGCATAACAATGAACAGAGAACAGAAAATGTAGGTGGCTATCCCTTATATAGGTCAGAAGAAACAACCTGGAAAGATACTAACTTGCAAAGCTGAAGAGAAAAACACAAATACATAAAGCAAAAGGACGAAGAGTACATATATAAAATTAATACCTAAACCTCAATGTGAAATATTTAATGTTTCGATCAAAGAGGCCATACAGGGGTATGTGCACAAGTCTGGCATCTATGTGTCCCTGGATACATACAAATTATGGTGGTTCTAAGTCACTTTCTCAAAGCAAGAAGGGTTTCTTATAAGGCTCATGGCTACAGTTATGGAAAACTACCCCTCAAAACTTTGAAGTTGGGGTAGAAAAGGTGGCTCAGCAGTTAAGAGCTGTTGCTGCTCTTCCAGAGGACATGGGCTTGCTTACCAGCATCCACATGGCAAAAATACCTATACATAGAAAATACAAATAAATACATCTTTTAAGAGAGATTTTTATTTTATTTTTTATGTATGAATGTTTACCTAAACATATGTAATTATGTATGAATGTATGTATATGTACCACACACATGCAGTGCCTGCAGAAGCCAGAAGAGGGAATCAGATTTCCCTGGAGCTGGAGTTACAGATTCTTGTGAGCCACCAAATGGTTGGTTGGGAACTGAACCCAAGTCCTCTGCAAGAGCAGCAATCACGGAGCCATCTCTCCTGTGGCCCTCCCTGCCCCCAAATAATAATTAAAAAAACAAAACAAAACTGAACTTCAAAGTTTAGGTCTGCTCACTCTAAATGATGGGAAGCACGATGGCAAAGGGGCATCCATGAAGCCTCTGCACTTTATAAAACCTAAATTGAGAGTCCTCAGCTCTGTGGGACAGCAGTTAAGGCAGCAGCAACAACTACTGCTGGGCAGGGATGTACACTGTACAGATGAGGGGGCTTGTGTCCACAGAAAACTAAGTCACACAGAAACTAGAAAATGCAGCTTATTACATGTTCTCTTTTCTGAGATTAAGAAACATAAAAATGAACCAAGTCGTAAACTACCACCAGCTGAAAAATGTAAAAAGAGGAGTGCTATTTTTCACTCTAATAAAAAGAATTAGAATACTCGTAGAAGAGAAACAGAAACTTCCCCCTTAGTGGTTCCCTGCTATTGAAGACAAAGTGACTGCCCCTTTGTCATCAGGACGCCAAACCTACCGTGTGGTAGTGTTATGTTTGCACCATCAATGATTGCCTGTGCCAGTTCATGATCATTGCTTTCAAAAGCATGTGCAGCAGCCTTCAAGGCATCCCAGATCTCTTTCCGGCCTTCAAAAGCTGGTGCGGTGTCCCAAAATTCATCCCTCTTGCTGCGCAGTTGTCCATCTGTCATGGGATAATCACTTTTCCATTTTGGTTTCTCCTTTTTCAAAGGCTGGTTACGACCTAGAGCAACTGAAAAGAGAAAAGGCTGACATCAATATTCATTAAAAAAAAAATCCCTATTTTCTGTAAGAAAAGTTATGTGGTTATATTCCTGTTTCGGATTCTTTCACTACAATTACAGCTAGATGTCTGTCTATTTGCTGATTTCTGGCTGAAATTCTATTAACCAATCTAGAGCAAATGGAGATAGCTAGATGAAAGATTTTATTTTCTCCATTTTTTCTTTCTTGAGACAGGCTTCACACTGTAGCCCTGGCTTCCATCTCATAGCAATCTTCCTGCTTCTGTCTCCCAAGTGCTAGGATTACAGGCATGAGGCACCGTACCAGGCTGCATAATTTTTAGTAAGTCAACAGCTCTTTTCCATTCAGTATATTTCCAAAGGATGATTAAGAATAATTCCAGGGGGCTAGGGAGGTGGTTTAGTCAATAAAATGCCTGTGGTTCACACAGGAGACAGAGATAGGCAGGGTTCTGGAGCTCATGTGGTCAACCGGTCTAGACAAAGTAGTTAACTCCATATGAGAGCCCTTATCAAAAAAATCAAGTGAAGAGTACCTGAGCAAGACACCAACAGTGACCTGTCTTCACATGCACACACACATACACACAGACAAAGAAACTGTGGGTTGGGAACAGAGCTCAGCTAGTGTGGGCAGCACTTGTTTGTAATCCCAGATCTGGGGAGGTAGAGACTAGCAAATCCTTGGAGTTTGCTGGCCAGCTATACTAGCCCACTTGGTGAGTTCTAAACTAATGAGAGATCTAGCCCAGAAAAACAAGATGGAGGCTCCTGAGGCTGACCTCTGGCCTCCACAAGCACACATGAGTACCGCCCCCCCCAAACACACATACACACAAGCATATTGACTCACACCCACCCACACCTACAAGCAGGATTGTACAAACTGAGAGTGGTGGCACATGCTTGTAATCTCAGCACTTGGGAGCAGACACAGGTGAATCTCTGAGGCCAGCCTGGTCTACATATCAGAGTTCCAGGATAGCCAGGACTACAAAGAGAGATCATATCTCAAAAAAAAAAAAAAAAAAAAAGTAACTGTAACAAATGCACCATTCTGGTAAGGGGTGTTAATAATGGGTAACTATGAACAATCCCAGAAAAGGAATATGAATAAAAGTTCCATTTTGTTCATTAAAACATGTGCACACACATGCATATATACCAGAAGCCAAGAAGTGTAGTGTTTCATCAAACTAACAAGGCAGAGTGAGTGACAGATGCTGCAGCAGAGACACAAGGGACAGTAAATTGTGTGAAATAGTTTGAATCTCAGAATTTTTAAAGCCAAGAAGTCAGAACTTAGCAAATCCAAAAGGCCAAAGGCTACTTTTCAGTGTCCAAGGAAGGTGAACCAGACCACCAAACCCAGGAAGAAACTGTCTAGAGGAATACTTCCTCCCGTTTCCCCTCACAGAGCTCAGAATACCTTTCTCTGAAACTCAACCAAGAGCTAGTTTGGAAAGAAGTGGTGCAGAGAAATGAAATTCACTTTCTTTCTTTCTTTCTTTCTTTTTTTTTTTTTGAGGAACCAGCAACCAAACAGGTAATACTTGGTCAATGAATAAGCTCTAAATCACAAAAAAACAGAAAAGAACAGCAATGCCATATTCTCGTGCCAACCCTAAGAGAGGAAAAGGAAAAGAAGCCACTCCCTTTGGCATACATCTCCTTAGAGAATGCTACACAGCAACAGAGTTACAACAAGTCTCAGGCAGCCTCTGTACGAGGCACTTGCATAGCCTACATGATCACTAATCTATTTTCTATGGGTCATACTGACCTATATTGCCTTCTTACCTATGGGTCTGTCTTTAGGTTATATAGTGCCAGGCATAAGAACGCTTAGTAGACAAAAGTAAACGGGAAATTAGATCATGATGAAAAGATAAAGAATGTTAGGAAAGATTAGGTGGGTAAAAAAATGGACAGTGCAGGTGGGAAGCAGAGAAGGCATGCGTCAAAATTCACTGTTCCATACTTAATTGCAGGAAGAATATCAATTTAAAAGAATCTAAAACGGTTCTAAAGCATGCATGAAGTTAATGACCTCCTTACTGGTCTGGGCTATGCATAAATACAAAATAAAATGACTCTTACTCCCTGGGAAATCTCTCTCTCCCAGGCTACATTCCTAAATGACAGGGCTAACTAATATGGTAAAGTACATTTGGTTTGACATCTGAATTAAAATAAATTTTTTACTAGGTCTGACCATTGATCTCAAGGCCAAACATCCCAAGTCTCTTTAGTCTTTCACATAAAACTTTCAGTATTGACATGTGACCATGTTCTGGCCCCCTAACTTGTCGAAGTGAAATTCAAAGCAGGCAAGTTCTAAAAGGATGGGTATAACGAGCAGAGAACACATCCATTTAGTAGCATAGCTGGGAAACAGAATTCAAATCTCCTTGTGTAATCAACAAATAGGTACTGCCTTCTCAGAGTAACACTATAGCTGTGTCTATGAGGTTTGATTCAAAAGTGAACAATTCAATCCGTAGTAATGGCTTTCCGCTACATATGCCAAATAATACTGACAAGGAAAGCTAAAGCACCAATCTCAAAAGGTGCCAGAAATATGTCCAATAACCAAGACTGACCCACTGGTTCCACCAAGGTAAAATGCAAAGGTAGTTTCAGCTATGTTATCCTCTATATGAATAGAAAATTTATGCTCAACACTCAGTCATCGAGCAGGAAGTGAAAAGCAGGGCATGGTAACAAGGAATTAGATTCTGTGCCATCTCCTTGAATAATGCATCAGGTTGACCTGAGCAGTTCTAGACTCTCATATATTTTAAATATTCTGAACATGTAACTTGGTGTAGTTTCTTGTCACTGTGAAACAATCAACAAAACTTCTACACTTTCACTATCTAATATGAGCAACTCAAAAAGGACCTCAAACTGGTACCCACATACAATTCCAGTACTCAGGAGGCTGAGTCAGGAAGATGGCAAATTTGGGTCTAGCCTAAGCAACACAGCAAGACCCCATTTCAGAAAGGAAGCTCTAGCCAGGCATGGGGCATGGTGGAGAACACCTTTAACCCAGCACTTGGGAGGCAGAGGCAGGTGAGGCCACCCTAGTCTACAGAGCAAGTTTCAGAACAGTCAAGGTGACACTGAGAAACCCTGTCTCAAAAAATCAAAACAAGCTGGGCAGTAGTGGTGCACCTCTTTAATCCTGGCACTTGGGAAGCAGAGGCAGGCAGATTTCTGTGAATTCGAGGCCAGCCTGGTCTACAGAGTGAGTTCCAGAACAGCTAGGACTGTTTCACAGAGAAACCCTGTCTCAGGGGGGAAAAAAAAATCAAAACAAAACAAAGCAAAAAAAGCTTTCAAATACAGAAAACTAATAGAAAAATTAAAAACCTTTATGTATGTGAATTACTTTCCTTACCTATGTGAGGTAGATTTATTTCTGCTGCTCATATTTGCACTAAGTACAAAAAACAGTCACACACACACACACACACACACACACACACACACAAATGGCACATTTATGTTGGTAACCATCATTCTGCAAGTGTTTAAAACCACATCATGTCAAAAGTTCCATGATAATTCCTCTGCAGAAATAAATAAAACAAAAGTAAGTATTCACCCTGAAGACATGAATTAGGCTCATCTTATTTCTGTCTAGGTGTAGCAGGAATCTTAACAGTTAACAAAATCAAACCTGAGGCCAGGTATTGGGGTGAACGCTGGAAGATCAGAGAAGCAGAACAAGCCACAGCTTCCTCACCTCGACAGTTCCTCAGCTGATCCTGTTTCCTCAGACTGGAAGCTTCTGAGTCCTCATCCCAATGGCTCTCAGCTGAACTGCTGCTCGAAAGCCTGAAGCTTAACAGCTTCTAGTTCCTGGTCTTCACGCCTTATATACCTTTCTGCTCTCTGCCACCACTCCCTGGGATTAAAGGCTCACTTCTTGGGATTAAAGGCGAGTGTCACCATGCCTGGCTGTTTCCAATGTAGCCTTGAACTCACAGAGATCCAGAGGGATTTCTGCCTCTGGAATGCTAGGATTAAAGGTGTGAGTGCCACCATTTTCTAGCCTCTGTATCTAGTGGCTGTCCTGTTCTCTGACCCCAGATAATTAAAAAAAGCTTATAATTAATACAAGAAAAACTATCCAATAAGTATATACTTATATATATACAATATATACAGTCAAGAATTACATTAATGATGTCTAGTCCATTAACATTTGACAGATTCAGATAAAAAACTCCATTATATATATTAACAATGTTCAGTCCATTAACATTTGATAAACTCAGACAAAAAATTTTTCATTACTTATCCTATTTAAAACAAGTAGTTCCTTTTTAAAAGTATTTTTTTCATAATAGATTCAGTAATCTACCTTTTGTCATTTTTATATCTTCCCCTTTTTCTTTTTAGAGTAGATTCAGTGATCTACCCATTTATCCTATTATTTCTTTATCTTTTTTCTCAGAGTAGTGTCAATGATCTACCTCATATCTATATTCTTTTCTTTTTTTTAAACAAAACTTCTGAATCTAATCTCCATGTTCAGCTTTTTTCCTGACCATTAACAATTAACAACTTGTAACTAAGCACTGTAAACAATGACAATATCCATAACTTATTAAACAACCAAAAACTTCCCATCCCACCTCTTGGGAATGTGGGTATCGTTTTCTTAAAATTACTTCTTGCTTCCTGGGGGTGAAGACATCTTTAGGGGATCCTGAAAAATTTAACCTTTAACATACATAGTATGTATCATCTGAGTGTAGAACACCCATTATTAAAATGACCAAATCTCAGTGGCAAACATTACTATTTGGATAGTCATAGTTTTTTTTTTTTGGGGGGGGGGGTTCAAGACAGGGTTTCTCTGTGTAGCCTTAGCTGTCCTAGAACTCGCTCTATAGACCAGGTTGTCTTTGAACTCACACAGATCTGGCTGCCTCTGCCTCCTGAGTGCTGGGATTAAAGGCGTACACTGCCACCACCCAGCAGAAAGTCATAGATTTTTTTTTTCAAAAAATTATTTTTACATGTGTGAGTATTTTGCCTGCATGTATGTGCATCACATGTGAGCAGTGCCCACCGAGGCTAGTAGAACAGGGTGTTGGAGCCCCTGAAACTGAAGTTACAGACAGTTGTGAGCTTCCATGCAGGTGCTGGGATTGAACACAGATACTCTGGCTGAAGAGCCAGTGCTCTTAACTATAGAGCCAACTCTCCAGCCCCAGCATAGAATTTTTACTGCACTATCTGATCTTAAAAGTTTCATGCTGGGTTCAACAGAGTACCAAAACAAGTTAAAAAAAAAAAAAAAAAGCTTCATGATAGCCTAAATCAGAGTCACTGCCCAATGTGTCTTTAGTTAAGTAAACTGGGGAAAAAAAACTAAGTCAGCAAATTAATTCAAGCCATCATCTCATTAAAACTTGAAAATGGCTTGGGCGGATAGGGACAGACTGGGTCCTCTGCAAGAGCAGCAAGTATTCTTAACCTCTGCACTATTTCTCCAACTCTTTCCTTGTACACGTTAAACACTGTTTTCTCTGTAACAGATTTAATACTGAAAAGCTAAAGGCTTGCTTTTCAGATGGAACTAAGTAGAATATGACTTTAAATACATTTAGACATTCTGTTTATAAGAAACAATAATTTTTGGGAAGACAGCTAAGTTAGTAAAGTACTTGCTATGCAAACATGAGGACCTGAGTTTGACGGAGAACCCACATAAAAAGCTGTGAGTGACATAATGTCCTTCTAAGTCCTGGAGAGGTAGAGACAGACAGGGACTCACCAGCCAGTCAAGCTAATCTAACTGGCAAGCCCAGGCCTGAGAAAAGACATCTGAGGGTGGCTTCCATATATACCTACTCTCCTACCTAACCTACCTACCTACCTACCTACCTACACACACACACACACACTCTAGAGAGAGAGAGAGAGAGAGAGAGAAAGACAGAGTCAGAGATTTTTCAAAAATGACTCATGATTGTAATTCTTTTCTTCCTTTTGGTCCTTCTTTGAAAATTAATGTTTGGGACTCATCAGATAAAAGAAAGGACACAATACAAAGGCAAGATAAAAATATCAAAATATAGGCTGGGCAGTGGTGGTGCACTCCTTTAATCCCAGCACTCAGGAAGCAGAGGCAGGTGGATCTCTGTGAGTCTGAGGCCAGCCTGGCCTACAAAGCAAGTTCCAGGATAGCTAGGGCTATTACACGGAGAAACTCTGTCTCCAAAAACCAAAAAGAAAAACCAAGATATGACCCTGGTAATGTTAGCTGTAAGAGACAGAAACCTGGAAAGCATCAACTTCCCTAATACAACACCTGTGGGTGGGGACGACTAAAGAGATCACCATCAAAAGACTGTCTCAAGTAATTTTCAAGTACTTAAAGCAGCAAAAACCAGGACAGAAAATTGTTCCTATCTGCTACTGACTAGAGCACCAAAAGCATAAAAACAGGAGGAAAAGCTTGTCATTTCAGAGCAAGACAGTGCAGAGCTCTGACAGAGGATTTTGCCACCCTCCTGGAGCTAGCAGGAAGAATCTATAAGTCCATAGGTCTCCAAGAGGGGAGGGATCTTTGATGGCATCTAACAAGATTTCTTATTCAGTCCTACTACAGCCCAGCAAAGCCAGTTTCAGAGTTTCTTCAAGATAGACTTCAATGAATATGAAACAGTTGCTGTTTTTATTAATGTTATTATGAACGGAAATTAATTTTTTATTTTTAAAGACAGGGTTTCTCTGTGTAGTTTTGGTGCCTGTCCTGGATCTTGCTCTGTAGACCAGGCTGGCCTCGAACTCACAGAGATCCGCCTGGCTCTGCCTCCCGAGTGCTGGGATTAAAGGCATACACCACCACTGCCCAGCTCTACGATTCATAACCATAGCAAAACTACAGTTACGAAGTAACAATGAAATAATTTTATGATTGGGGGTCACTACAACATGAAGAACTGTATTATAAAAGGGTCGCTGCATTAGGAAGGCTAAGATCCATTGCCTTACAGAAACACCTACTTTTAGGCACAGACCACAGAAAGCTAAGCCAGGCTGTGGCATCTCAGTGACATTAGTGTTTCAATAATTTCACACATACACAAAACCCTGTAGGTAGTAAAACATTAAAGTAATGGGTACAGCACTCAGCTCTGATCCTGTAATTACTCACTATTGTGTTTATATGATCACTTTAGTGTCTCACTATCAGCTGCTTGTATCCCCTCAAATCCCTGTCAAGCCACAATATCCAAAGCATAGTACCTGGAGGAAGAGCCTTTGGGAGCTAATGAAATCATGAGGGTGGGACCCTCCTGGATGGGATTTATAACACTACCATGGGAGAACAGATAGAAGGCAGTTATGTGGGCACCAAGAAGGACCTTACTAACCCTCAAATCATTCACCACCTCAGTATTAAGTATCCCAACTTTCAGAATTGTGAGAAATAAATTTCAGAAGTCACCCAGTCTGCAGTATTGTGTTACAGTGACCTGACCTGACTAAAACAGATAGTGTCATCAAGAAGCAGGCATTGTAATGAACACCTAAAATGTAGAAGTGGCTGTGCCAGGAGCAGAGGCGGAAGAGGGTGAGCCAGCACTGCCACTGTAACCAACACCTAAGAGAATCAACACATAATGAGGAAATGTGCATTTAGCGCATAGTTTTGGAGGTTCAGCCCAGATCCTCTGTGCCTGTGAACAGACCCACACTGGTGGAAGCACATGGCTGATGCTAATTGATTATCACATCCTGAGCAAAGAGGCAAGGAGACTACGGAGACTGCCAGGGTATCATTATCACCTTCAAAGTCTTGAATGTCCTAAAGACCTGCCACCAGGTCCTAGAACCTCCCCAAACATCATCCTGGGGTTCGAGTCTTTAAGATGTGGAAGTTTAAGAGGACATTCAAGTTCTAAACTATAGCAAATATTTCTGAGGTATGTGCGTGCTACAAAAAGCCAAGGTTCCTGAGACGAGATGCTAAAGGCAATTCTGCGGAGTGTTCTAAAAGAAAAGAAAGGGACTGATGAGATGGCTCAGAAGGTAAAGGCGATTTATCACTAACCCTGCTAACTTGAGCTCCATCCTGGGCCCCACGTGGTAGAAAGATAGAACTGACTCCTGGAATTTGTCCTCTGACCTCCAGAGATGAGTTGTGTAAAGTCACACACACACACACACACACACACACACACACACACACACAACACACACACGGTGAGGGGTAGAATAAATAAATGTAGTAAAAAATTCAAAGAAAGGAAAGTCCTAAATCATCTATGTTCTGGAGAACATATGGATAGTCATGAAAAGGACAGTGAGGAAACATGGTAAGTAAAAGCCACTGTAATGACAAAGCAGATAGAAACAAATAATCTGTTACTGTACTGGAAGGAACAAAGGTGATCCTGGTTATAAAGTGGCAAAACGATGGGCTGAACTGTGTCCCCCACTTCAGTGTTCTGTGGGGGCAGTGAACTGCTGCTCCTGCGGTTTCTTTTTTTTTTTTTTTTGTGAGACAGGGTTTCTCTGTGTAGCTTTGGTGCCTGTCTTGGATCTCGCTCGGTAGCCCAGGCTGGCCTCGAACTCACAGAGATTCACCTGGCTCTGCCCAATGAGCACTGGGATTACAGGCATGTGCCAGCACCGCCTGGCATGAACTGGTTCTTTAGCTAAGATGACTTGACGGATCTGTGAGCTAAAGCAACTTCTAAGCCCAGTGCTGAAGGAGCAGGTTGTCTCTTCTGACTGAGGATAGTAAAAAGTAGGGAGAGAGAATGAAGAGACAACTGTTTGGCCAAAAAGGATCAGAACTCAGTGGCTTTACAAAAGCCACTGCACTCTGCACTCATTACAAAAACCAATGGGGGTGGGGGAGGCACAGCCACAACAGCTCAACTCTCAACAGGCCAGGCAGCCTAGCCTCTACACGCCTGCCTTCAGGTTTCTATTTATGTTTGGCTTTTAGGGCTGTGTCTAATCTCCTACATATTCTCATGTTCAATGAGCAGTATACCAGGCCCAAAGTAAACGACCAGCAACAGAAGGGAACTGTGGGGAAACACTCTCTATGGGATGGAGCTTATTTAGAACAAAGACTAAATAACTCAGTACCAATACTTCAATGGGTGCTTAATTTCTCTTAGTAAATTGCAAGATCACCTTTTCTTCCTCCCAATTCTTACAGTTAAAATACCCTTGGACATCTGGTATAGGCCAAAATGTAAGACCACTGAAGTCCCTCTTTCTCACTGACTGTAGTAGAAATCTGGGACAAAATGCAAAACACAATTAACTAAGAGTTCTGAAAAGCTGATGGTAGTGGCAGACAGGAGCCAAATCTAAAGAAGCACCCTCACTGGGCTAGTTACACTTCCATTTTTTTATATTTTTTCTCTCAGATTTGACCTACGGCAGCTTCAGTATGGAAATGCAGTGAGATGTACTAAACTAGGAAGGGATCCGGCTTCTGGTAGGGTAACTGGAAAATGAATTCTTAGAAACAGAAATGAGGGGCTGGCAAGATGGCTTAGAGAGTGAGACTTAAATTTGGATCCCCAGCACCCATGTTAAGAGTCTGGGCCATGCCTCTGTAACCCTAATTCTTGGAGGACTAAGACAGGCAGAATCCAGGCACTCACTGGCAGCCAGTTTGGCAGAAACAGGGAGCCCCAGATTCAGAGAGAGAGTTCATCTTTTCTAAGACAGGCACTCATGTAGCCCAGGCTGGTTTCTAACTTGATAGGTAGTCAAAGATGACCTTTAAACTTCTTTTTCTTTTTCCTTTTTTTGTTTTTTCGAGACAGGGTTTCTCTGTGTTGTTTTGGTGCCTGTCCTGTAACTTGCTCTGTAGACCAGGTTGAGTCTCACAGACTTAGAGATTCACCTGGCTCTGCCTCCCAAGTGCTGGGATTAAAGGCGAGCGCCACCACCGCCCGGCAACCTTTAAACTTCTGATCCTCCTGCCTGCATCTCCTGAATGCTGGGATTACAAGTGTCCATCACCATGCCTGGTTTATGCAGTGCTGGGAATTAAACCTAGGCAGAGGCTTTGTGAATGCTAGGTAAATATTCTTCCAAATGAGCCACATCCCCAGCCAGAGACCTTATCTTAAAATAAGATGAAGTGGCTGAGAAAAACATTCTGATGTCAACTTCTGGCCTCATACACACTGCACCCTGGCTCAGGCAAGTACACATACCACACATCGACACAGGGCACGGGGGAGTGGGGGGGGGGTGATCACCAAAAACTTGAGTGAGAAAATCTGGTTTTGAGACAAAGCAACCAGCAAAAAAAGTAACACAACACGAAGAAAGTAAGGTTATTTCTTCACTCTTCTTCTTGTCCCTTTCATCAAGTTATCTTAGAAGGCAGCCCTGACTACACAGAAGTACGGGGTAACGCTGGAAACAGCTAAGAGGAATCTCTTTCCAGTTACAAGGTAGAGAACAATGGCCTTTGGGAGTGGGGAGGTGAATTTATGGACAGATAGACAACAGTACTCCACAGTACAAACAGCTGGAAAATAACCTAAAATTCTGTGTGTGAGCTAAGCCAAATCTCAGATTCACCTATGATCCGCGTAGGCACTGACCATAAAGCAGCACAGTAATGGCTCTGATATAAACAAACTAGCAGTTACCAGGATGTGCTGCCATTAAGCCTAACAAAGGCTTTGAAAAGCAAATCGACATCAGAACCACTAACAGAAAGAACTCAGTCTGAAACAAGCAGGCTGAGGGCTAAAACTGTGAAAAAAGCAAAGCAAACTGATATTCTTCAGGAAATTTAATAAAGACCTAGAACCTCAAATGTTCAAGATGTCCAGGAAACAATCCAGTATTACTCAATACAAAAGAAATATGTGACTAATTTTCAAGAGAAAAGACGATAAACAAATGGAAAGTTCTGAGATGATCCAGATGTTGAAATGATCAAAGACTTTAAAAGTTACAGTCATGTTTCATGAGATTAATAACAAACTGAAATAAAAAGCCCTTCCCTCTTTTCCTTCCTTTCTTCTTTCTTTTGGTTTTTGAGACAGGTGTCACTATACAGGTCAGACCATCTTGAACTCACCATCCTCCTGCATCAAACTCCTAAGTACTAGGGATACAGACACATGTCACCATGCCTAGCACAAAAAGAAGTTATTAAAAGAGAAATAACTATCATCAACAAACAAATGTAAATTCTAAAAATGAGGCCAGATGTGGTGGTGTATGCCTTAAATACTAGCACCCAGGAGGCAGGGGAAGGCAAATCTCCAAGTTTGAGGCCAGCCAGGGCTACATACTGAGATCCTGTTTCAATAAACAAACAAGCAATCAAACAAATAAATCTGGAAACGAAAAATATAGTACTTAAGACTTCAGATCACCCCTAGAAAGCAGAGGAGGACTTAACTGAATGAAGAAGTGCAGTTGAAAGAACTCTTAGAGGTGCTTGACAATTATGCAGGGCCACAATGCCCCATCCCATTCCTTCCTGACCAATTAATGCCAGGGTGAAGCATACAGGCTGAAATCACAGCTCCAGACAATTTCAAACATTTGTTATGAGACCAGGGAAACACCTGGCACAGCTGCCAAACACCAACCAGGTCTTGACGTGTTAAACACAGAGATTAGCGTTTGAATATCTACATGGTCAGTTGGATTACATAATTTTATATTCTGTAAGAATGGTCTCCAGTTGTCAGAGCAGTCATATGTACTCAACAGTGACATCATGGTGCAAAGCAAGGCTTAGATAGAAATCTTGGGGGTTCACCTTTGAGTTTGAGGTTAGCCTGGTCTATTGAGCAAGTTCCAGGACAGCCAGGGCTACACAGAGAAACTGTTGAAACAAATAAACAAACAAACAAACAAACACAAACAAACTCTTGGGGGTTCTTTTTGCCTTACATTCCAGAGTTCCATCTTTTTTTAAAAAAGTAATTCTATTTTTTTTTTATTTTATGTGCATTAGTGTTTCACCTGCATGTATGTCCGTGTGAGGGTGTCAGGTCCCCTAGAACTTGAGTTATAGACAGTTGTGAGCTGCCATGTGGGTGCTGGGAATTGAGCCCAGGTCCTTTGGAAGAGCAGTCAGTGCTCTTAACCGCTGAGCCACCCTTCCAGCTCCCCAGAGTTCCATCTAAATAACATCATGAAAGCATATGGGGAGAGATGCATAAATATCAGATGAACATTAAGAAAACATAACTCTTCAAGATGTACTTTGTTGGTTTCCTCTGGCTAATAAGAAAGTCCTGTTTCCTGATGAGGAGTCTGCTAGGACTGACCTGAAGCTTTTGGTAAACTAGACCTGTATAAATAACACTGTTTGTACCAGGAAGTGTAAAATGAGACAAGGAGAAACAGGTGAAGGGAAAATGTCCACCTGACAACCTGCGCAGACACTCACTGGTTCTCTTCCCCAACACCACTCCCTGTCCCTTCTGCCTTTTCATCTCACCATGCCAAGAAGTCCGGAAAGCCAGCAACCTTTGGTCTCCCCTGCAGCACTCCTTTGACTGAAAGGCACTGTCCTGGCAGACGTTGATGTTCCCTGGACTTAGAGGTAGTACACTGTCAGCAGTAAGCCACTTTCCTAGGAAGCCTTTGCCCTTGGCCTCAAACACAGACCACGATGGTAGATAGAGAGCTACTGGAATACTCCTGAGGAGTATAGGCAGGTGGTAGACATCCTGTAGAGTGAGCTCATGGCTATGGAGAGCTTCCAGATCAACACTATTTGAGAAGTTTGTTGCTTTAGGCCTAAGGTGATGGAACAGTTAGTCAAATACAAGCTGCAAGCCCTGAACCAAGCTATGCATTCTGCCACAACCACAAGGTATTGGCCATCTTTTCTTCCTCCAGTTACTGTTTGTCAGTAACAGAAGAGCCTGCACCAAACTGGGGTCAGCACAAATCATGGAGCATCATCAAACCAGCAAGGCAACCCACAGAGTGAGGCAAAGGATTAGCAAGGAAGAGTAATCAGCTGAGAGCTCCATGAGAAGTTATCTGCTCATTCCTCAGACCTCTTTGGTACTTAGGAGGAGAAAACTGATTTGATCACACCATATTTGAGTGGGCAGCCACTGTGGAGTTTACTACCACGGTGGATGCTAAGGTCACAGCTGGTGAACAGCTCAGCAGACACGCAACAACACAAGTCCTGGCTGGAGGACTTGGCCACAGAACCACTGATTCAGAAGAAAATACAGTCCAGTTGGAGAAGGGAGGGCACTATAAAAAAACAACTAATCTGGATTATTTTTTGGATCAAAGACAGCAATCATCCAGGGTTCATCTCATTGGATGAATCTGGGAAGCCTTGGGAGACATTCAGCTCTCCTGTGAATACTGGCATTACATAACACTACACCTGTAACCTTGTCCAAAACATCAATTCCAACAAGGATGGCCACACCAATAAACTTCTTGAGACACTGTCTGGAGCAGTCCTGTTCAGAGGGAAATGCCTCAGCTTACCCACAATTTACAGAAGCCCAGAGTTGCTGTGAGGCAGGCACTATGAGAGAACTTGGTTTTCATTGCCCATGGTACCTACTGTGTAAGTAAGGTAAGCTTACTGCTTCTAAAACTTCTAGAACTTTACACTCAGAACTTGCCTGTCATGCATCAGAATCACTGTGTATCTGGGTGTACATGTGTGACATAGGTGCCACCATCTCAGTCCTCACAAAATATACTTCAGTTACTTTTAAATTCTGAAATTTACTTCTAGTTAAGAACTGATAATTCAGGCTGGAGAGACGGATCAGTGGTTAAAAGCACTAGCTGTTCTTCCAAAGGTCCTGAGTTCAATTCCCAGCAACCACATGGTGGCTCACAACTATCTGTAATGAGAACTGGCACCCTTTTCTGCCCTGCAGGCAGAACACTGTATACAAAATAAATAAATCTTAAAAAAAAAAAAAGAACTGATAATTCAAACACCTCCCTGTTTTCATTCTATATCTTTTTTTAAAAACACGTTAGCACATGCTAAGTAATATTTAAATTATCACATAAAGTAGCAAACAAACTACTTGAGAAGAGGTTTAAAGGTATCGGGAACAAGAGAAGTTGATGGATGGCTGGGCATGGTGGTAGACACCTTTAATGGCAACACTTTGGAAGCACACACACAGGTGGATCCCTGTGAAGCCAGCTTGCTCTACACATTGAGTTCCAGGCTAGCCAGGGCTACACAGTGAGATCCTGACAATGGATTAGATTAGATTAATAGATAGATTGATAGAAAGAGAAAAAGAGAGAAAGAAAGAAAGAAAGAAAGAGAGAGAGGGAGGGAGAGAGAGAGAGAGAGAAAGAGAAAGAAAGAAAGAAAGAAAGAAAGAGAAAGAGAGAGAGAGAGAGAGAGAGAGAGAGAGAGAGAGAGAGA
>CABHPQ010002034.1:35784-61149 GCA_902168405.1 Peromyscus aztecus
GAAAGAGAGAAAGAAGAGTTGATGGAGGGACCATCAAGATGGCTCAGCAAGTAAAAGCACTTGCTGCCAGGCTTACCAATCTGAGTTTGATCTCCAGAACCTATGTGAAGATGGACACAGAGAAACAACTCCACAATGCTGTCCTCTGCCTTCCATACATGTGCTGTGGTAACAGACACACAGACACACCCCAAAAACTTTAAGGCCTGGGGTCATGCCATAGTTCAGGGGTAGAAAGCACTTCTAACATCACAAGGCCCTAGATTTGAGCCACAGCACAGGGGATGGGGAAAGAGTCCAAATGTATTGCACCGGAAATTCAGAGAGGATGACACTAGTATTTAAAAGTGTGAGCTGAGACCTCCCATGTATGAGACACATTTAGTTTCAAAAAGCTCAGTGAACCCCAAAGGGAAAGCTAAAAAATCCCAAGTAGGGCTCAGGAGATGCTGAGCAGCTAAGAGCATTGGCTGCTCTTCAGAGCATTACATGGTGTCTCACAAACATATGCAGCATCACTCCTAGGGGATGGCACCCTCTCCTGGCCTCCATGAGCACTAGGCGCGATTGTGGTTGATGCACAGACACACATACACACAAATGAATAGACACAATTTTAAAAAAAATCACAAACAGCATAATCAAACTTCTGAAAATCAAAACTGAAGAGCTCTTGAAGCAATTAGAGCAAAGTCATGTATTACATACTGAATGATGACTCAAGGGACAGTGGACTTTGTTGAGAAACTAGAGGTTAGAAGGTAAGACAACGTTCATAGCTAAGTATCAAACTGTCAACCTCAAATTCTGTATCCAATGAAACTATGTCCCAGGCTGAACAACAAAATGATAGACAACTAGGAGAATTTATTACCAGAAGAGATACAAAACAAAACAACAATAAAAAAAATGTTAAGGAAAAGTTCTGACAACTGATGGACAATGACAGCCAAGGGTTCAGAAATGAAGGACAAGTAGCTAAAACCAAATTATATGAGGAAATAAGAATGAATTTTCTCCTTTGGCTCTTAAAATAGATTATGACTACAAAAAGCAAAACTAACAGTGCCCTGTAAGTCATGATGGATGAGCAGCCAGTGTCCCTGCTACGGGATACTGAAGTGGTGATGAGCTCTTTAAGAGGTGGGGTCACTGGAAAGTGGTCAGGGCACTGAGGGTAATGCCCTTTCTTCTCCAAGTTGGTTCTGGTCAGTGTTTTATCACAGCAGCAAACAGCAAACTAGGACACCACACAATCAATCAACAAGCTGGCAACCCCACAAAGAGATATAAGGCTCTCTTCTGGCCTCCAAGTGTGCAACACACACACACACACACACACACACACACACACACACACACACACACACACACACAGAAAGCTTTTTTTAAAAAGTTAAATGGACTGACAAGAAGTGACCAAGGCTAATGACCTAAGTTTAATTTCTAGAACCCATAGAGAGAACCAATTCCTGCAAGAAGTCCTCTGACCTCTACAAGTGCACCATGATGGCACACACGCACTAAATAATTAACTACAGTTTTTTTTTAAATGGGGGGAGGTCAATGCAAGAAATGTTTATGGCTTAAAGAAACCAGTAAGAATGAAGTAAACTGTGATAATGCACACTGTCTACAAGAATCTCCTGTAAATATGCTGACACATGAAGGCTAAGAGTAAAAGGACAGACAGAATGCAAACACTAGGGAAGAGTGTAAGTGGCTATATGAATAGCTGAAGCAGATCTTAAAGCAAGGGAGCACTCCAGAGATAAATATTGAGTCTATTCATCAAGACCACAAGCAGTCATAAATACATCACCTAGCATGGAAAAGCTAGCAGAACTAAAGTAGGAACAGATCATTCCACAGTCACACTTACAGACCAGTAACATAGGAACATTATAAACCAACATGATCGAGCATTCCACGCAACTACAAAACAAGAGTTCTTTTTGGTTATGGGGCTTGGGGATTTTTGTTTGTTGAGAAAGGCAGGGTCTCACGCAGCCCAGGCTGGCTTCAAATTCACTGTGCAGAAGAGAATGACCTTGAATTCCAGATCTTCCTCCTGTCTCTACTTCCCAAGAGCTGGGATTATAAGTATGCATACCACCATGTCCAACAGAACCTAAATTCCTATCACATGGGCATAGACTCACCAACACAGATCCCTCCCTGAGTCAAATATTCAGGTGTAAACCACACAACATACATGTTCTACAACCAAAACAGAATTGTTAGACATTGATAATGACAGTATCTGGAACTGGACATATACCTGTAGCCCCAGCATTTGGGAAGCAAAAGCAGAAGCAGCCTTGGGTACATACCAAGTTCAAGACCAGTCTAGGCTACATGAGATCCTGTCTCAAAAAAAAAAAAAAAAAAAAGTTACCTGGAAAAGCTCCAAATACATTATAAACCACAGCTTGAAAGAAAATTTTAAAATGTGTGGGAAGGAAAGAAAATGAAAATACAATAGACCAAAAATGTAGGTATGCTCTCCAAAACACTATTAGTGTCAAATCAGTAATAGAGCCTAAGTCTAGGTATGTAACTCAGAGGTAGAATATTTGCCTTCATGCACAAGAGTCTAGATAAGAAAGGAAAAGAGCCGGGCGGTGGTGGCACAGGCCTTTAATCCCAGCACTTGGGAGGCAGAGGCAGGCGGATCTCTGTGAGTTCGAGGCCAGCCTGGACTATAGAGGGAGTTCCAGGACAGGCACCAAAACTACACAGAGAAACCCTGTCTTGAAACCCACCCCCCCCAAAAAAAAGAAAGGAAAAGAAAAAAATAACAGAAAAATATAACAAATTAAATTGAAAGCAAGCTTAAAGAAGAAAGTATTAAAGAACAGAAATCAGAAAACCAATAGAAGAAAAAAAAAATCAATAAAACCAAAAGCTAATTCTTTGAAAATATTTATAGAGTCAACAAACTGCTGGGCTGACCAGGACAAAAACTGCCAGTATTAGGGATATGTTACATGTGGTGTCACTACAGATCCTACAGAAATGAAAGGACACAATTCAGTGCCAAAACACTTTCCTGGCACTAGCCACCAAAGCCTTCAGGTCTATCCCTCAGCACTATGCAAGAGGCCTTGGCTTGATCCCTAGCAGGCCCCACATTCCACCGTGCCGTGCGTGGAGAGGGAGAGGGAGATGTGGTCACAGGACAGCCTTGGGTGCCATTCCTTGGGCACCATTCACATACTTTTCTTCCCTTCCTCCTTTCTTTCCAGAGACCAGGTTTCTCAGTTCTGGTTTGAACTCACCAAGTAGACTAAGCCGGCTGGGCAGAGTTCCAAGGATTACCTGTCTCCAGCTCTCTGGTGTTGACATTAAAAGAATGTGCTGCCACTACCATGTCCAGCTTTTGGAGTGGGTGCCAGGGATCAAAATCAGGTCTTTCAAGCATACTGACGAGTCTTGTGTGTGTGTGTGTATGTGTATATATATATGCATGTGGAAGCCAGAGACGGGCATGACTTTCTTAGGTTACTCTCCACCTTATTTTTTTGAGATAGGATCTTACACTAAACCTGGAGCTCAATGACACAGCTAAGTTAGCTGCCCAGTGAGCTTGGGATCTCCCTCTCTGCCTCCTCAGCAATGGGAACACAGATGTGTATGTACTGCATTTCTGGCTTTTTTCATGGGTGCTGGGAGTGTGAACACAGGCCCTCGTGCTTACATAGAAGCAATTTACTAACTAAACCATCTTGCCAGTTCTTTCTCAATTTTTCTTCTTCTTTGAGATAGTCTCAAACTCTAGTTTGGGCTGGCCTAGAACTCATTACGAAACCTAGGCTAGCCTTGATCAAAGCAATCCTTCTGCCTCAGTCTCTTAAGTGCTTGAATTACAGGTCTGAACGAGCTACCACATCCAGATTAAATTCTTTTTTTTTAAAAAAGATTTATTTATTTATTTATTATGTATACAGTGTTCTGTTTGCATGTATGACTGCAGGCCAGAAGAGGGAGCCAGATCTCATTACAGATGGTTGTGAGCCACCATATGGGTGCTGGGAATTGAACTCAGGACCTCTGGAAGAACAGCCAGTGTTCTTAACCTCTGAGCCATCTCTCCAGCCCCCCAGATTAAATTCTTAATATATAAATATTTATAGGCGGGCTGGAGAGATAGCCCAAAGGTTAAGAGCACTGACTGCTCTTCCAGAGGTTCTGAGTTCAATTCCCAGCAATAACATGGGGGCTCATAGCCATCTATAATGAGATCTGATGCCCTCTTCTGGCCTGCAGGCATACATGCAGACAGAGCACTCATACGTTTAAAATAAAATAAATAAACAAGTAAATATTTATAGGCATACAGATAATACAACTATACCTATTTCTATGTAGAATCCCCCCCCCCCCCTGTTTTCAAGACAGGGTTTCTGTGTAGCTTTGGAGCCTGTCCTGGAACTCACTCTGTAGACCAGGCTGGCCTCGAACTCAGAGATCTACCTGCCTCTGCCTGGGATTAAAGGCATACATCATCATCACCCAGCTCAACTTTACCTCTTTGTAAGAAAGAAATCATGCCAATCCCTCACCGTCACTCTCAGAAAACAAGCAAGAAACCTTCCCAACTCAATTTCTAAGGCCAGCATTACACTAACAACATAAAGCAAATGTTAATAGATAATACCTCACAAACAGATTCAAAAAGAAAATAAAAACCTTGCCAGACATACGGAAGCTGAGGACTTACTACCATAGATCTACACCACTACAAACACTAAACTGAAGGAAAATAACAGATGTCCGACTCCACAAATGAGTGCAGAGCATGGTAAGTAGTTAATGATGTAAGTACATTTACAAGGTGTTTTAAATCATCACCTAGAGACTACAGAAGTGATTAGGCAGTCAAGAGCACTGGCTGCTCTTGAGGAGGACTCTGGTTCAGCAGTTACTTCGGCAGCTTACAACTGCCGAGTTGCCTGTAACTCCAGTTCCAGAGGATCTGACACCCTCTCCTGGTCTCCATGGGCACTGGACCATATATAACATACATGCATACAAACACTCATCATCATAAAACAAAAATAAATAAATCAGTATCTAAATCTCCTTAGAGCATAATTAAGTGCTATCAGGAAAACAAAGGGACTTCCAGAAATCCCCTGCTTCACAAACGCAATGAAGACACTGGCAAAGCTGTCAAAATAAACTTCAGTACTAGCAGATCAGCCAGAGGCTTGTACCACATTTTTTCTTTCTTAACGGAGCAGCTGAGTCAGTGGGCACTGTGGCACTCGTTCCCATGCCCTTCACTGCCTCTTCTCACTCACTGCATCAAGACTGGGGTAACAGGTGTGAACCACAAGACTTAACTTCTTTCTAGGCCCTACTTGCAGAATTGGCATTATTTAGCCAATCTGCAAGTTCTCTGGAAAATGCCACTCATGAAGCTTCATTAGTGTCTTCCCTGAGATTTCTCCTATGTGAACACTTTTTTTCTGGAGACATTTGTCAAAAATAAGCAGAAGCTAAAAATACAACTCAGTGATAAAGCACTTCCCTCACGTGTGAAGTCTTGGGTTTGGAAATTAAAATGCCAACAGTTGTTTAACATTGCACCTGTTGGAGACAGTGAGGCATTTAGGTCAAAGAAACCAGTTGCCAGGCATGATGGTGTACATCTGTAATCCCTGCATTCAACTGTGTTGAGGCAGGATGACAGTGAGTTTGAGGCCTGCTTGGGCTTTGCACAGCCAGACTGTTTTCAAACAATAAAAACACAACACAACAACAAAACCAAATTAACTAACAATAGGGACTGATATGTCCAGCCAACCTAAACCTCTATGTGGGACTCTAAAAGGCCAAACACAGTGCACACCTAGGACAGACACTCAAAGATCAGAGAAAGTTGTAAGCCCCTATCTCTGATGGCATTAAGGCTCAAAGAAAGTAGGAATTAAGGTCTAAGGGAGTTCTAAATTACCAGAATTTTAAAGGCTGTAGCTCAATAAAAACCCAAAGCCTTTCATTAAATGAGAGAAAAAGAATGGAAGACTTACTGGTTTCTGCTGTTCCAGAACCACCCAATTACCACAAGTGAACCGGCCTGATCTTTAACTATGTGGAGACAGATGCCAACAGACATCCCTAACAAGATGAACACC
Source organism: Peromyscus aztecus (assembly GCA_902168405.1). Classification (NCBI taxonomy): domain Eukaryota; kingdom Metazoa; phylum Chordata; class Mammalia; order Rodentia; family Cricetidae; genus Peromyscus; species Peromyscus aztecus. Next base: position 41,928 of record CABHPQ010002034.1, read on the forward strand.
CAGAAGGTAAACAATAACCTAACATGTCCATCCCAGAAGGTACCATTGGTGTGTCTCCATCAGCACTTAGATCCCAGGCAAGAGAAGTGTGACCATCCAGCACATGTTGAATAATAAGAGGGTGGGAAATACACCCCCCCCCCAAAAAAAAACCCAACAAGCCATGCTGAGGGCTGGGGAAAAATGCAAGGAAGGGCTGACGCCTACTGGTAACCGAGCACAAACTCAACCCAAAAGGTACCTGAACTCCACTAGGACACTAGAAATCCACAAAGAGTCTGAACTTGAACTGAGACTGCAAATTGCACTTCCTCCACCAGCACAGTTCTCTACATGGAGCATACCAGGGAGGGAGAGGAAAGATTAAAAATCCATTCCACCAAGAACGAACTACGGGCCAATGCTATGGTACGCCTTTATCTACTACTATTTCACCTTCTAAAATGTTTAAAAACCTTTACCCCGGCAATAAATGTCTCTAAGTGGTTTTGACTTCATTTTTATATTGTTTAAGTTTTATGAGTATTTTGATTCTGTGCCCATGCTAATATGTACTATTCTTGCTCTCCACAATCCGTTCTTCCCCTTTCATTTCTACCTCATTTCCTCTCTACTCTCCCCACCAATTTCCTCTACTTTGGGCTTTTAATTGTTAACACTCCATAGTCTAATCTTTTAAGTTCTGTAAATCCTAACAATACCACATTCACCTCTGTGATGTTTTCTGCATGGATGATATAGTACTACCTATTCTCGCTCAGACTCTGCCCCTTCCATTCCTGACTTTAGTAGTTCCCATCAGAATCTAGTACACAGGTTTTTATACTCCATCAGTTACTGCAGGTAAGATGACTTTTTAACTGTCACAGTATTTGCTCAGTGGGCCCAAATCTCCTGCTATAGTTAATTTTCTACTCTCAGAGTGGTGGTGGAGGTATGCCCTGCTCCCTCATCATATAAACTGAGGATTTATCTATTGAATACATGCCCAGCCCACTGGGCCCCAAGGTCAAAGAACTGCAAAAACTTCAATTCAAAAAATACTGCTGATATAAAAACAAACTGAAACTTGAGAAGTAAAAAACTCACCAACAAATTTGAAACAGAAAACTTCACCAACAAAATAGATCAAGGAAAAGACAAAATACTAGGGGCTAGAAGACAAGCTAGGTCTGTGGTTCTCAACCTGTGGGTCTTGATCCCTTGGTGGGGGTCGAATATCAGACATCCTATATAACGGGATATTTACACTGTGAATTACAACAGTAGCAAAATTAGTTATAAAGTAGCAACAAAATAATTTTATGGTTGGGGATCACCTCAACATCAAGAACCGTAATTACATGAAATACAAGTATTAAAAATTCCAAATTATAACCACCAGGCGGTGGCACACACCTTTAATCCTAGCACTCAGGATTCAGAGGCAAGCGGATCTCTGAGTGCTAAGCCAGCCTGGTCTACAGATCAAGTTCCAGGGCAGTCAGGGCTACACAGAAAAACCCTGTCTCAAAAAACAAAATATCCAAATTATACATCCAAGATAGCCATAACCTTCCTATAATGTCCACAAGAAGCACATTTTTTATTTATGTATGAAAACAGAAGATGGAAACTATATAATAAAGTTGTCAAATGAAAGATACAACACCTACATTTACAGCAGATCAAAATACTTTAAGACAAATTTTTACTACAAAGTTAAAAAAATAAGCCGGGTGTTGGTATTCCATGCCTTTAATCCTACCTGCAGAGGCAGGTGGATCTCTGTGAGTTCAAAGCCAACCTGGTCTACAAAGAGTTCCAGGACAGCCAGAGTTGTTACACAGAGAAACCTTGCCTGGAAAAGCAACAACAACAACAAAAAGATAAGTAAAAAAACAGTGATATACTTGAAGGGAAAAATGTTGTTTTCCCTTGTTTTTTGAGACACGGTCTCCCTAAGCAGCTCTGGCTGGCCTAATCTCACTAGGTAGCCCAGGCTGGCCTCAAACTTGTGATGATCCTCCTGTTCTGCCTCTAGTCCTTAGGATTACAGATGTGAGTCAGTGCACCTGCTTACTGGAGAAGTAATTTTACAAAAGGGCTGGAGGCTTCAATACTCAATTCTTTTGGGGGTGGTGCTGGGGGGGGTGTCTCACTATATAGCTATGGCCATCCTGAAACTCACTATGTAGACCAGGCTGGTCTCGAACTCAGAGATCTGCCTGTCTCTGCCTCCTGAGTGCTGGGATTAAAGGCATGCACCACCAAGCCTGGCTATTCCTCTATTCTTAATAATGTTTTAATAAAACATCGAAACAGTATTTGCCAATAAGGAAACAGAATCTAAACATCATAAACTGACAAGACCTAAAAGACATATAGCACATTCTATCACACAACAAAATAGGTGTTTTTAGTCTACTCACTGAAATATTCCAGCACGGACTATCTCAGTAAACCACATTTATAGAAGAAGAATCAAGAAGAGAAGGATAACTGAAGAACTTGTAAACACAAAAATTAAACATACAGAGGCTACAGCCATGGCTCAGCAGTTAAGAGCACTTGCAGTTCTTGCAAGAGGACCTAGGTTCGCCTCTCAGCACTCACATGGCAGCTCACAGCCATGTGCAACTCTAGTTCTAAGGGATCCAATAACCTTTTCTGGCCTCTGAGGGCACTGCACACATGTGGTACTTACATTTCATGTAGGAAACCATCTATACACATAAAAATAAATAAAATCTTAAAAAAAATTAAATATACAATTACATGAATCCATTTTGTTACCATAATAAAACACCTGGGGCAAACTTATAAATAAGCTTATTTACCCTGGAATGGTAACTTATGCCTGTAAATTCAGGAGGCAGAGGCAAGAGGATCACCACAAGCTCAAGGCTAACCTAGTTTACCTAGTGAGTTTCAGAATAGCCTGGGCTACATAATAACACTCTGCCTCAAAAGAAAAAAAAAAGTTTATTTAGGTCAGTTTGGGAGATCCAAAAGCACAGCACTGGCATCACAGCTTAAGTGTCAATAGCAGGAGCACATAAAAAAGGAGATCATACTGAAAACAAGCCAGAGAACATGCCCAGGGCCAGCAATCCTAACAATTCGCTTAGAGGATTTGTTTGGGAAACCACATTCCCTTTCTAGGGCACAACAACCCTCACAATAACCCCCTTTTGAAAGTCCTACCAAACTTGGAACCAAACTCCTAACACAGGAACCCTTGTGGGCCAACACTGAAACCATACCCTAAACCACAGCAACAATAGGTAAAATGGGGAAAATAAGAAGATGCATGGAGATGAGTGGAAATCAAAACACAGTAACAGTAAAACAGTTTCAAGGAGCTCTAAGATGGTTCAGCAGGTGAAGTCACTTGCTGCCAAGACTGACAATCCGACTTTGACTCCCAGAAACCACATTGTGGAAGGAAAAAACCAATGCCCTTTTCTGGCCTCTATGGGCTCCTCCCGCACATATGCAGTGCACATAAACTCACACAGGCTCACACATATACACATAAATAGATAAATCTTTTCTAAAAGATGACCTGTGAACTTTCAATAATCCCTTAGTTGTAGACTGAAATAGTGACTTGGAGAACTCATGTCTCACCCTGAAAAGTTCTGAGTGTGCCTTCTCTGAATCACCCTAAGCTCTTCAGGAATTAGCAGGATGCTCCAAAAGAAACGTCCTTAGTGCTCTAGTTGTTACATCATGGGTAAGTAAGTAGTGGCTTACCACAAATTTTTTGTTTTCTTGAAAAAAGTAATAGCCAACAGAGAATACTTACCAAGCAGAATGCTATTACCAGCTCACTAAATCCCATGATAACCTTACTGTAATTTCCATTTAAAAAATGAGTGAACATGCTGGGTGGTGGTGGTGCACGCCTTTTTTTTTTTTTTTTGGTTTTTCGAGACAGGGTTTCTCTGTGTAGCTTTGTGCCTCTCCTAGAGCTCACTTGGTAGCCCAGGCTGGCCTCGAACTCACAGAGATCCGCCTGGCTCTGCCTCCCGAGTGCTGGGATTAAAGGCGTGTGCCACCAACACCCGGCTAAAACTTTTTTTTCAGATGTATGGATCGGGTAGACTTGGGGACTTGAACCCGGGACCTCCGGGAGCACAGGCAGCGCTCCTAACCTCTGCGCCACCACTCCGGTTCAGGTGCACGCCTTTTAACCCCAGTACTTGGGAGGTAGAGGCAGGCAGATCTCTGAGTTTGAGGCCAGCCAGCCTGGTCTACGGAGAGAAATCCTGTCTCAAAAACAAACAAAACAAAACAAACAAAAAAGTAACCATAAAAAAAAAGAAAGGAACCTTAGCTGGGCGGTGGTGGCGCACGCCTTTAATCCCAGCACTCGGGAGGCAGAGCCAGGCGGATCTCTGTGAGTTCGAGGCCAGGCTGGTCTCCAAAGCGAGTTCCAGGAAAGGCGCAAAGCTACACAGAGAAACCCTGTCTTGAAAAAAAAAATAAAAAAAAAAAAAAAAGAAAGAAAGAAACCTTATTACTGAGAGATAACTAACTTTGGGAAGGGATTTAAAGATACAAAGGACTTGGACAGGGGTGAAAAGAACAAAGACATTTCACAGGCTTGTTACCAGTATTTAATATAGTTGTTACTTTCCTTGTGACTATGACAAAGTACCCGACAGCTTCTTAAGAGAAGTGGTCTGTTCAGGTTCAGCTTCTGGGTCTATCAATCATGAGAAGGCACACACGGCTGTTGGGGAGGCTGGAGCTTGCAGAGAGGGGCTTATAACGTTTTGAAAATCAAGGTGCAGAGACCAGTCTGGGTCTGGTGGCTCATGTCTGTAATCCCAGCACTTGGGAGACTGAGGCAGGAGGACTGCCATGAATCGAGGCTAGTCTGGGCTACATAGTAAGTTCCAGGTCACCCCTGAGGAACAGTATGGAAATCCTGTCTCAGAAAAGAAAAAGGAAGAGGAAGAAGAAGAGGAGCAGCAGACACAAGAAATGGGGCTAAGTTCTAACACTTAAAGGCCCCTGCTGCCCTGTGACCCACCTCTGCAAGTCAGGCTCCACAAACCCCCAAGCAACACCGCCAAGTGGGTAGTAGGTAATCAAATATACAAACCTGTAGGGACATTACATCTTCAATCACAATACTACTATCTTTGTTGATTTCAAACTGGCAATCCTCCTGTCTCAGCCTCTTGAGTGCTAGATGCTAGTGCTAGTATATGAAGTAGTGTTTTCAAACTATTAGAATAGTGCCCAACACATAAAAAGCAACACATAAATGTCCATCAAACTTCTTTGGACTATGCACACATGTATGTACAGGATGGAGAACAACCTTAATTGTCCTCCTCAGGAACATGTTCATCTCTGAAATGATCTCTTATTCTGCAGCTGACCAACTAGGCTAGACCAGGTAGCCCATCAGATTCCAGGAGTTCTCCTATCTCCATCTCTCCAGTTGAAATCACAAGAAAGCACCACATGGACAGCATTTTTATACATTTTGGAATTGAATTTAGATCTCCATGCTTACAAGAAAAGCACTTTACTGACTGAGCCATACTTCCAACAGCCCCACTAAATTTTAAGAATTTTAAAAAGCCATACAGCTAAATGAGATTGACTCAATCCAACTGAGTTCCAAAGTTCTAGTTAGATTATTTTGCCTCACATTTACAGGTATTATGAGAATAAATGTCCCACAGACTTAGACAACTTAGGTTAACCCGCATTATCAATTCACCTGCAAGATCTGAGAGATAAATCAAGTGTTAAAGGTAGCAACTGACGCTAAGGATGGTACAGGAAACCAGAAATGACCTAACCACAAACCAGCTCATGCTAATTACCAGGAACATGTTAGTGGCTTATACTGAGCCCACCAAGGGAGAAAATTCTATTTCCTAAGATAAACATCGCAAGTTTACAAAGCTCTTCAATCTGAAACTTTTCCTATGTTTGAAGAATTTCAATGTCCATTAGAGTCCTAACAAAAACACAGGTAAATACGTTTACTTGATGTTGTATTCATTTGTCAGACCTTCTGAAATGGGTTTCTAAGTGCAGTGGTAGAATGCTTGCTTAGCAAATAGAAGGCCTTGTGTCAGATCCCCAAGATGTAAAATAAATCTCAAAGATGACAATAGAGCATTAGCCTTAAGTTCTTATATAAAGCAGGCAAAGAGGTTACAGGTAATTTATCTATATAATATACATTATATGCATTCTATATGTGTATGTATACAAACAGCATGTTATATATATAAATATATATGGAATCAGTTTCAATTATTCTTTATCCAAAAGGAAAAATGATCTTACAAGTAGTTCAGTGTGAATATCTTATCTAGTATTGATTTAATTTAGGAACATTACAATACGCTTTTAGGCTGTATCAAGAGTAAATGCAAAGACATCATTAATCAATACTTTCCTATTAAAAATTTATAGCATTCAGGCTGGCAAGATGATTCAGCCGGTAAAGTGCTTGCCATGCAAGCCTGACAACCTAAATTCAATCTCTAGAACCCACATAAAGGTGGAAAGAGAACTGACTCCATGAAGTTGTCCTCTGATCTCCACATGAGCGCTGTAGCACATACATGCCCTACACACATTATATACACAAAAGAAAATAAAATTAAAATTTTGTAATACATAGCATTCTGAAATTTCCTATAAAAACATACCAAATGCTTTATATTTCCTACTTATTACTAAAGCAGAACTCTGTACAGAAAATGGATTTTCAGAAAATCCTAATTTTCTCCCCTAAATATTTTATTTGAAAATTTATCTTTCCCTGTATGTTGATAAATGGTGAAATGTCCGACATCTAACACTTCTAGTATTCATTCTTGTCCCAAGCTTTATAGTCTACTTTCACCACCGAAGTACAAATTATGTCACTGTCATTTCTTTCTTGGAACGATGAAGGATCATATACTACAGGAAGGTTATTTTCAGTTATTTATTTGCTTTATTCAAGTTATAGCATAACTCTTGCCAGTACCTTTAGTGCTGGTATATAGAAAGCAAAGAGACACATGATTCCATTTCCTACCCTAACAACAGCTCCAGTGTATAAGTCTCCTAGCTTCAAACACTTTTTAAAGATTTCCTTGTATTTTATGTATATGAGTGTTTTACTGCATGTGTGTATGTGCACTATGCGCATTTCTGGTGTCCAAGGAAGCTACAGAGAGTACCTGGGTCCCCTGGAACTGGGTTGCAGATGTGTAACTGTGTAGTTATAGCTGTGAGCTGCCATGTAGGTGCTGGGAACTGAACCCAGCTCCCCTGCAAGAGTAGCCAGTGCTAACTGCTGAGCCATCCATCCAGTCCCTGCTTCATTTCATTCCATTAAGAGATGAGCTACTCTTCCCATACAGAGCTCCTGATAGAGCTTACCCCCTTACTTGATGCTTATTCATGGCCCTAAGCAGCCAGTTTCTCAGGTTCCTTTTCACTGTGACATTCTGTTACATGTAATGGCACACACCAACCTTTCATTTTGAAATTAGGAAAATGTAAAGTATATAAAACCTGCTCTGAGTCACTGAGGAAGTCATCTACCCGAGGCATGATGTAACCACTACAAAAACAAAGGAGGAAAAACTAGATTCGCAGCATAAGGTTTGTCCAATTGGCCTGGCCTGCATATTAATTTCTGGCAGTGTAAGCAGTAATAACCACACACTTCGAAGCTTTCTAATGAACATCAGGTGAAATATAATTCCAGGGTAGTCTCCAGGCATGACACATGCTTCACCAGCTTGAGAGGTGAGGGCAGGATGATCAGGAGTTCAAGATCATCTTCAGCAACTGCATGAGTTCTAAGTCAACCTGGGATACATGAGACCCCTGTCTCAAAAGAGAAAAAGAAAAAGAAAAGAAAAATAAATAATAAAAATTTTCTAGGAAACTGTCTCAGGCAGAAACTAATTGGTGATTGCTATATAAAGCATAAGCTATGACATCGCAGGATCAATGGGGACCCCTGCACCCCTACTCCTACACGAGACACTCCAGTAAGCAGGATAAGTCAGCTGTGACATCAGAAGGCAGCTCCTAACGTCCACATGCCCAGGTGATGGTGCAGAGGCTTCCAGCACATCTCCTTCAACTTCTCCCTTAGCACACAACCACTTCTTGAGATCCCATTGCTCTATGAAAAGAGACAAGTCAGTCTTGAAGACACTCTTCAGATTAAACAAAGCCTTAAGGACTAAACAATACCTTATGGATCTTACGTAAATTTAGACCCTTCAACAGTTCAAGACAAACGTGAATCAACTGAGTTTTAAGTTGGAAACATTCCATGGGTGACACAGTAGGAGGCAGATATAGTAAGAAAAATACTTGAGTAAAGCAGATGAAGATTAGAGCTGCTTTCTATGTGATCCAGTTATGTACTTAGGATCTCAGCTCAAAATTAATCTTTAAATGAAGTCTCATGTAGCCCAGGTTAGCCTCAAATTATATAAACAAAGTTGGCCTCAAACTCCTGATTTTTCTGCTCCTGCCACACTCAAGCACTGTGATTATAGGCATGTACCACTGTACTTGCTCAGTTCAAATTTTATTTTGAAAATTGTATTAGTTAATTTGTTCAAAGAGAGGAACATGCCACAATTTGTGTGTGAAGGTCATGGGACAACTTGAGGCAATCAGTTCTCTCCTTCCACGATGTGGATCTCCGAGATCAAACACAGGTCATAAGACTTGGCAATTAAGTGCCTTTATGCTGAGCCACCTCACCAGCCCCAGTTCACAGTTTCTACCTTATAAAAAGAGATAGATTTTAAGATTAAAGACAACTGCCCACACTACTGAGAGTAAGCAGAAGAGTCATTAAAATCTATATCCTATTAACTTCAACTTAACTATCAACTGTGACAAAGGAAAAAAAGCTCACATACTTCTGCTGTAAGGAATAAAGAAAACCCCAATCCCCACCATCTGTAGGGAAAACACTGACTTAGACAAGAGAAAGCAGAAGTTATAACTGGGCTACACGGGGCTAGGTCAGGCAGCTCATGCTACTTTTATATGACAATGTGGGCTATTCATGTTATTATTCCTTGTTCAGATCAAAACTTCTCCGTGCCTTAGTTTCCTCCACTATATGACGGCAATAGAAATCAATCTTTGAGTCAAAGGGTCCTTGTAAAAAAAAAAAAGAAAAAGAAAAACATCAAGAGACTACATATGAAAAATCAAAATGTACATCTCATATATTTGTTAACTATATCAGAAAGCAATAAAAAGGCAGTGCTTTAATGACTTCAGTAAAATCTATTCATTTAGCAAATATCAGGTACCTACTACTTATAATATATCATCAAGTGTGATGTGCATCTGTGGGCAAATCATAGGCAAGGTAGGAGATTTTTATTAAGAACAGTACAAAAGTTGTGACATATATTACTAAATATCTTATACAGTATGTTACAGTTAGAGTATTATGAATCCTAAGCTATATTATATAGTTTTATTTGTATACATTTCCCCTTAAAATAATTCTCTATTTACGTGAAAGAATGTGGCTTAAAATGAAAAGGGCTGGCCAACCCTGGTGTTACATGCTTGTCATCCTAGCACTGAGGGGTTGGAAGGGTGAACACACAAAGATCCTGATTCTGAGGCAATCCTGAACTACAAACAAGATCCTATCTTAAGAAAGGCTAAATAAATAAATAAATAAGTGAAGGCAGGGATGTAGATCACTGCGAAGCATTTGACAAGCACACATGAGGCCATGGCTGGATTCCCAGCACTGCATCAATAAATTAATGAAAAAGTAAAAGATCAGTTCTGTCCCCTAAATGACTTTTTAGTAAAAATGTCAAAAGACCATTCCCAAAAGAGAACTTACCCTGATTTCTGCCCATCTCCAGTATCCATAAAATGTCTGTGATTATGTAATATATGGAGAATATATAAAAATTTCAGAGAACTATTTTTAAAAGATAGAGGCTCATACATCCTGGGCTGGTCTCCAACTCCTGATGTAACTGAGGATGACTTTGAACTTCTGGGCTTCTTGCCTATCTCCTCAGTGCTGGGGTAATCAGTGTGTGCTACACGCCCAATTTTATGCAGTGCTTAGGTTCTGAGAATCAAACCCAGAACGTTGTGCACAGAAACAGAATTCTATCACCTAAGATATATCCCCACCCTCAGAATTACTGAACAGTGCTTTTCCTAACTGTTATTTACACAATACTCAGCATAGGGTACATATGAAGCCTGAATTTCTACTCCATTTAATGTAAGCACAAAGTTAGCTGAAAGACGGCTAACAAGAGTCCACTTTTCCACTGAACTATGTGGGCTATAAGTACAATTAACTCTCTGTTCATAGCTAAAGCAAGTAAAAGCATCACCAGGTTTGCTAAGGATGACAGAATAACATAAAACAGAACATAAAATAAGCAGAGAGACCTTAACAAGCAAATTAGATCACTGCTTCCATCGTCAAATGGGCAAACTTATTCCAGACTTAATTACTATGAGGGAAGTATCTAAGTAACTAAGGAACCAATTAGGAAAATAATTTCAAAACCCAAATGAAATAAAGCTAAGTAGAAAGCTTTTCATTTTCCAAATAATAATTAAGTCACACTGTCCACCTGCTCTATTACCTATATATTCCGTACAGCTATCCTAGAACCTACAAAAATTGAGGGAAACGATAAATAGGGCAAATTGCTAACCTTATAGAGATTCTAAGGGGAAATAAATTATGGGGTTTTTTTGTTTTGTTTTGTTTTTTTGAGACAAGGTCTCATGTAGGTCAGGTTGCTCAAACTCAATATGTAGCTTAGGATGATCTTGAACTTCTGTTTCCTCCAGTCTTCACCTCCTGAGTACTGGGATTATAGGCAGCACCACCAAACCCAGTTTTATGCATTGCTGAGGATCAAACCCGGGGTTCTTGCATATTAGATAAGCACTCTATACAAACACAAACACATGCACACACCCCTATACAACACAAAAATTGTAATTTAAAAAATTTAAAAATATATCACAGAGATATGCTTCTTGTTGTTTTGAGGCAGTTTTCCTATGCTGCCATAACTGACCTAAAATTAACCATATAAACCAGTTTAGCCCTAAATTTTTAATCTTTTTGCCTCTGCCTTCTGAATGCTACTATTATACCTGCCCAGTATAATAAATGTGACAAGGGCAATGGGATAGGTATGGTTGGTGGCACAGGCAGACAGATCTCTCTGAGTTCCAGGTTAGCCAAGGCTATGTAGTGAGACCTTGTCTCAATCCACTCCCCCAAAAAGAGCACCAAACCAGGCGCGGTAGTATGGACCCCTTTAGTCCCAGCACTCTTGAGTTAGAGGCAGGCAGATCTCTGAGTTCATGGCCAGTCTGATTTATAGTGAGTTCCAAGACAACAAAAGCTACGTAGTGAGACCCTGCATCAAAAAAAAAGGGGGAGGGCACTACACCATTTTTTTTTTTTTTTTTTTTTTTTTTTTTTTTTTGGTTTTCCGAGACAGGGTTTCTCTGTGTACCTTTGCGCCTTTCCTGGATCTCACTCTGTAGACCAGGCTGGCCTTGAACTCATAAAGATCCACCTGCCTCTGCCTCCCAAGGGCTGGGATTAAAGGCGTGTGCCACCACCACCCGGCTACTACATCATTTCTATTCCAAGTAAAACTACAAATGTCTTGAGAGGAAAAGGCCATTCATTCTTTACTCACTGAAAGGTAGAGATCTCCACGACACACCTCTGTCTGATATCCCTTTATTTCACTCAAGTCTTATCCACTCTTTAGAAGCCATAGCTGGGTTTTAACAAACATGGCAGATGTAAAACCTCTGTAATCTCATCTGATTCTGTCCTCAGTGATAGGAATTGAAACATTCTACCTCTGAGCTACATTTCTAGCTCTGGTTCCTGTCTCTATGCTACAGACAAACCTGCCATAGGCCTCTAATTCATCAGGGACTTTCCATGAAGTACAAGTTGTCTAAACTTCCTGAGGGTAAACAACACAAGCTTTCCTCAACTATAGGCAGAGAACTAGAAGAGTTTACGTCTGAGAAGAGTGAAGCCAGGGAAGAGGTAGAGAGAGTAAGCCTCCTAATGTCAAGTTGCATTCCAATCACACCATAAATAATGAAGCAATTGCACTTTATGAAATACATTACGAAGCCAAAGTTGCTCTGGAAGAGAAAGACTGTCTGAAGGCTTGTTCCTTATCTGTTGACAAAAGTCCTGGGGAAAGTGAACGGAGGGCAGGGGTGGAAAGGAGTAAAGAAGCTTCCAGAATCTGTAAGAAGACTGTGTTTAATTGTACAGCTGCTCATGGCTAATTTTATGTGTTCATCTTTCCACTGTTTGCTCAACATCAGTCTTCTTAGAATTCAAATAAACCTGGTAGCATGTTTCTCTAAATCGAGTAAACTTCTTAACTGACCCACTACTATTCGGTAATTCTAAGAAACTTTGAATATATAATAAAACATCCAACATATTATACCAACCTCAGAGTAAAGAAAAACGGAAATTATATGAAATTTTTTCCTCAGATCTTGTCATATTGATTTTTAAACTGGCTCCAAAGAATTCAAAGCAACAACAACAACAAAAGCCTCCCCAGAGCTCCCTCAACACGGCCTGAAAGACTTTCTATTGCTACTGTTCCCTTATTTTTGGAGACAGAGTCCTTCTATGTAGACCTGGCTGTCCTGGAAATCATTGAGATCTGCCTGCCTCTATCTCTCCAGTGCGGCACTACAAAGCTCCACAAAGTCAAATTTCAAACATAAAGGCCATCATGAGGCGGGGTAGCTTCTGCCAAACTCACACTGTGCAGACGCTAGAGTGAAGCTTCTCTTGCCTCTACAAACACGTGAAACTTAGAGAACTCCGAATTTGAACATGCTGATTGTGGTGCCTTTTGATAAGGTGGTACATAGTTACCCACGCATGTAAGGCTATATGAGTGAGCAGACTAACACAGCACTTGAGCATCTAGGTTCCATCAAATGCCACCAAAAGCTCAGATGCATCTGCTGTCTATGCTCTCACCAACACTGCAAGAAAACAAACAGTGCTCAGGGAAAACAAGATGCAGTATGATCTGTCACATTTCAACCGTTGAATACATCTCATAGTGAAGGGGATTTAAACTTTATATGAGACTAAATCATTTCTTTTTACCTTTTTTTGAATGAAGAATTTACTGACTATAAAACTAGAATAAAAGTAAATTAATGCTGAGCCTGGCAGGAAAGTTACAACTAATATGTTAAATGTGACATATACCTAAAGAGAAAGCTCCACTGCCAAAGAAATTGTTTTAATTTAATGATATTATCCAACATGCTAAAAAACCAAGAAGCTGGGAAGTCAAGTGATTCGCCTAACGTCATAATGAGAGAAAGTGATCTGCTCTCAAGGGTCTTCCCTACACTATATGGTCTATTAAACAAAGCTCCTGTTCTAGAACCAAGTAAGTACGGTCTTCAACTAAGGAACTATTACTTTCTTTTGAACACCATTATAAGAAATAAATTGTGCCACACAATGTACTGGAGCCTTAAGAACACAGAACTAAATTCTCTGTCAAGTGCAGCTTACATTCTAAGAGAAGCAATATTCAAAAAAATTACAATAGATTTTTTTTAAATAGGAGTAGGCATAAGGACACCACTGTAAGTAGTGAATGGAAGTTGTGAAGATGACAAGAGGTAAAAACTCAGACTTGGTCAATAATGCAAATTACCCTAATGTTGAAGACAACATGTAGCCTGGGTACATTATAATTATCTTCTGTTAAAATTAGATCTACCTAATTTCCAGTGTTTATTAATCACTAATAATGATTAATAATCCTCTATCAAAAATCAGATCTACTGCCGGGCGGTGGTGGTGCACGCCTTTAATCCCAGCACTCGGGAGGCAGAAGCAGGCCGATCTTTGTGAGTTCGAGACCAGCCTGGTCTACAGAGCTAGATCCAGGAAAGGTGCAAAGCTACACAGAGAAACCCTGTCTCGGGGTAGGGGGAAATCAGATCTACCTAATTTCTAGCTTAAGGGAAATTACAGAGGCTAGAGCACAAGAAAATGAAAACCAGGGTCACAGACAATCCCAGACTGTGATCCACCTCTCTAAGACTCTAAAAAAATTAATGCTGTCAGATGTGGTGGTGTACACCTTTAATCCTGTAACTGGGGAGGCAGAGATAGGTGGATCTCTGTGAGTTTGAAGTCAGCCTGGTCTACAAAGTGAGTTCCAGGGCAGTCAGGACTACACAGAGAAATCCTGTCTCAAAAAGTCAAAAGGAGGGGCAGGGGGAGTTTAAAAAAGGTCAATGCCAAAGAGGAAAGGGGGTGCTTATAGATTTAAAAAAGACTGAAGAGAAAATCATATGTAATGCCTAAATACCAACAGGATCCAATTTTGAAAAACAAAAGTTAAGTATTTGGAGAGAAACTGGGAAGTCTAATTATGGACTAGATCTTGGAAACACAAAAATAGTTCCAAGTTTTAAGTGTGATGATAGTACCAAGGCAGGAACTTTATTTCTTAGAGGTACATGTTGGGAGTGCCATAATGCCTTGCTTACTTTCATGCAGTTAGAAAGAGGGGGAAAAGGCATGTCATATAAAGGAAATACAAAGAGATGAGGACGTAGCTCAGATGGTAGAGTACTTGCCTAGCATGCTCACAGCTCTGGGTTTGATCTCCAGTACTGTATGAAACTGAATGTGGTGGTGCACCAACAGCCAGGAACTAGAGACAGGAGGATTAGAAGCTCAAGGTTATCCTCAACAACACATCAAGTCACAACCAGGCTGAGCAACAAGACCCCCATACCTCCCCAAAAGAAATACAATTCATAATTTGTTGAATCTAGATTGCAGACAGCAAGTATTTGTTGAACTAGATACTGTCTTTTATAAAAATTTGACTGGAGACATGGCTCAGTCAGCAAAACATGATGTTCAAGCATGAGGCCCCGAGTGAGACAAAAGCCAGATAATAAAAATCCAAGGGCAGCAGCACATGTCTATAATCCCAGCCTTGGGCAGGTGGAGACCGGAGGATCCCTAGGGCTTACTGGCCAGCTACCTAGCGAAATCAGCTAGCTCCAAATTCTGCAGCAAACCCTGTTTTAAAAACTAAGAACTCTGCATTTTACCTCTCCCCTCACAAGCTTTAAATGCTCCTAGAAAGTCATGCTTTCCCTGATCAGTCTCCTCTGCACAGAGAACAACAGTCTGCCATTTCTTCATGGAAACCCCTTTAAAAAAAAAACAAAAAACAAAAAAAAAAAAAAAAAAACAACTTTCTTTTTTTTCCTTTCCTTTCCTTCTTTCCTTTTTTTTTTTTTTTAAAAAAAACAGGGTCTCACTATGTAGCCTTGGTTGGCCTCAAATTCTCAGAGATCCACTAGCCTCTGCCTCTTGAATGCTAGGATCAAAGGTATGTGCCACCATGCCTGGCATTAAAAAACAACTTCTTATACCACCTCTGTTTTGAAGCTTTCTGACCCTGCTCCCTGGTATTCTTTGAACTTTCCTAACACTGTTTTCATTGCTGTGGAGATTTTAAAAACCTTAATTATTTAAATGTATGCCTCCTCTAGTAACCATAAGCTACTTGATTATCAGAGATGGTTATAAATATAGCTTCATGTACACAGAGTCAGAATAATGGAGGCCTGCCCTTTTATTTAAAACTTTCAGAAAAGTCAGGGATGGTGGCACATGCCTATAGAGTTAGATACCAGCCTGTGCAGTATACAATGACCCTGTCTGAAATAAGGAGATTCTGAAAGAAGCATCTTAACTCCCCTAGGAAACAAAATATCTACTCAACAACTAAATAAAACTAGACACAGCCCATAAGCATGGATGCTATGTGAGCCACTCAAAGCAATGTGCCCAGGTAGATCTCAAGTCCAGTTTACAATAAACACACAGTATTCTAACCATTTTCCTGGGACGGTAAGCACTTAGTCACAAAAGCCCCAAATCACTCCATCATCATTCAATCACAGGCTAGAGCTACACTTCAGCTGGAAAATGCTTACTTCATATGCACAAGGCCCTGTCATGAATCTCCAGTACCACACAACAAAAATATCTATCCCTGGGCCAAGTCTTGAGGAAGTATTTATCAATAAGATTCCATACCAGTTAAATGCTTCAGTTTCCTTACGTGTCTAACTTCACAGGAATTCCATTTCTGAAAGCAGCTGCTACAGCTTCGGGGTGAAATGCCCCCTAGAGGCTTATGGTAAATGCTTGCTCCCAGCTGGTGGTGCTATTCTGGGAAGTGGTGGAAACTTCAGGTGATGGGGCTAAGAGGCAGGAGGTGCAGGTCACCCCTTCCCCTCCCCTCTCTGCTTCCTGTCTGCCATGAGGCAAACAGCTTCCTTTACACCATCTCATTAGTGAAGATGTTCACTCTCACCTCAGGCCCAAAGCAATGAGGCAGCCAACCATCAAAATGAATCCTTTCTCCTTGAAGTTATGTTACAGCAATGCAATAGTAACTGATAAGGGAGCTATGATGTAATTTTTTTTAATTTTACTGTACACATTCAAAAATATGGTATTTTGTATTACAATACCCAATGCATATTCAACAATATTTAACCTCTCTCTGCTCAACGTCAATATATTTAAAAAACAAAACAAACCCTCGGGGCTAGCAAGATTAGCTCAGTGGGAAAGGCTGTTTAGCACCTGACAACACAAGTCTAACACCTGAGTTCATGTCACAGAACCCACAGAAAGACAGGAGAAAACAGACTCTACAAAGTTGTCCTCTGACCTCCACACACATCACCCCACAATAATAAGTAAATAAATAAACCGATGAATAACATGACTCTTGTCAAGTAGCTGATGTAAGGATAACACATGCTGACTGCTCCTGGCCAACACACATGCACCCTTAAGTACAACTGCATTAGAAATTCTCAAGCTACAGTCCCCTGCACTACCTACCAGTCAATCATAAGGACTTGGTGGCAGCCTATATTGCCCAATAAGCAGAAACATGGCAAGGATAGTGAGGGGACAGCAGGAAGATCACGTGTAGTGCCCACCAAATGAAGATTAAACCACACAGATGGTCTGTGGTAAGAAAAAAAAAATGAATCACTAAACTGATCATGTCTAACTAACTTGACTATATTCCTTAACCTAAATCAACCCAACTTTCTTCAGCAAGAATTCATGTCACCCAAAGCTAAGAGATAGCTAATTCAGTAATGCAAAAGTTTATTACTAGCGATTAGTACTCAATAGTCACTCTCATTAAATACTGCCTGAGTAAAGTGCTTCCAGAACGAGCTATGAAAGCTTTGTACTTACAGCAGGAAAACCAAGATTCAACTAAAAGTCCCTCCATAAAGATTTGTCCAAAAGAAAAAAGCAAGCATAGACTCAGGCAATCAAAATGAGGAACACACACACCTGTCACTTCCGGTGGATCAGAACTTCTGTTAAGAGGTTCCTAAATTCAAAACTAGACATAAAAACCAGTTGGACTGGGGCACCTCAGTGGTAGGTCACTTGCTAGGCCTTCCATGGTTTAAAAAAAATTAATTAATTAATTAAAAAATAAAAATAAAGGCCTGAGACTGACTTTTGGTAGAATTTTGCTAAACTGTCCAAGTTGGCCTCAAACTTGCAATCTCGTCTCAGTCTCTCCAGTAGCCTGGAACGTGAGCATGCACTACTATATGTTTAACATGTTCCCAGGTAATGCCAATGCTGTTGGTCCAGAGACCAAACTTTTTCAACAACAAAGTGTTAGAACATAAATTCTTCCCTGGACAGACTTCCTTGCTGCAATCTCAGTAAGTGGTTCAGTTAATACTTAATGGTAACTACCCAGCAGTCAGATGACAGTGAACCCTTTCGAGGAATCCAGAGTAGCATCCTACACACTACCAGTTCGGTCTCGCCATCACTTCCTGTTCACTCCCCAAGTGCCAGAATTACAGGTGTGTGCTACCACACCCAGCTTCTGACCACTTAAACAGCTTCTCTTCCCAGCCCCATGCTGCTAAGATGATCACTTTGTTTCCCTGCTATTCCCTCAGCACTTGCGGTTACAGGACAGTTACATTCTCTGTCTATATTTCATTGCAGTTGTTTCATATGTGTATATTATACTTTCCTAAAAACGGCTTTTGAAATATTTAAGAAAAAGATCATGATTCCTTTTTGGACCAATGCCTTTGTTGACCCCAGAAAACACAACCGTCATCTTAATCAAGAAGCTGAAATGGAACTGGAGAGATGGCTCGGTACTTACGTTACATGGTGGCTTATCTGCCTATTAACTCTAGTTCCAGTGGTTTAGTCCTTTTCTGGCTTTCACCAGAACTAGGCACACATGCAATGCACATATATACCCAGGCAAAACACTCAAACATACGGAATAAAAATAAGTGTTTTTTAAAGAAGCTGAAGTGGAGCCAGGAGAGGGTGGCATACTCCTCTCATCCATATGTTCAGGTGACGACAGGAGACTCCTCAGTTCAAGGCCAGCCCGAGCTACATAAAGAGACCCTGTCTCAAAACAGCCAGAGCTGAAGATGTAGCTCAGTGGTAGAGTTTACTTAGCATGTGCAAGGCCCCAGTGCACTGAGGGGGAAAAGTTGAAGTGAGTTACTGAATGGACCCCACTACTAATAGTCTCCCCAGATCAAAGGGAGTAGAAGCCTGAGGGTTTTCTACTACTAACTGAGAAGATAAATGTTCCTTGACGGACTAATGAACTACTGACTGCAGATCTATGTATTTATAATCACGGGACAGATATATAAATATATTTAAAACTCAAAATAGAAGCATCGGCAACAAAAGAAAATAAAACAGACTTTATTAAAATTACAGACATTTGTACAAAAAGAACACTATCCAGAAAATGAAAAGATTCATCCACAGAATGGGAAAATTATTTGCACAGACGTGTCTGACATAAAAATCCCAGTATCACTGAGGCAAAGGACTTGAATAGACATTTCCCCCCAAAGTATATAAATGGCCATCAATGGCCATCAAATACATAAAAAGATACTAAATAGCCGGGCAGTGGTGGTGCACACCTTTAATCCCAGCACTCGGGAGGAAGAGGCTGGCGAATCTCTGTGAGTTCGAGGCCAGCCTGGGCTACAGAGTGAGTTCCAGGACAGGCTCCAAAGCTACACAGAGAAACCCTATCTCAAAAAACCAAAAGAT
>CABHPQ010002035.1:4936-18282 GCA_902168405.1 Peromyscus aztecus
CACACACACACACACACACACACACACACACACACACACACACACACGAAAGAGAGAGACAGAGAGAGACAGAGAGACAGAGACAGACAGAGACAGAGAGAATATTACAGCTAACCGGCTTAAAGCAAACACACTCATCTAAGGATTCCAACCACATTCCCTCTTCAGCCCTATTCTGAGAACAAGGTAAAAGGAAGGGTGAGGCTGTGATTTATACTCAGAACCCCTGACTAACACAGCAAAAGGAATATGTGAGTACAGGTGGAACATTCAAAACCTGAAAGCTTCGAAAATCCAAAACTGACATGACCCAGAAGTGGAAAACTCCGTAGCAAGAAGCTTTATTCACGCACACAGTGATTTAAGATGTCCCGTTAACACACCTTCACGGTGTGTCTGAGCTGTGGTATGTTACACGGTTCTGCAAACAATGACTTAAGATGCCGTATAACATGGCTTCAGTGTGTGTGAGTTCTAGTGAGCTTCATGTTCACGTACATAGTGACTTAAGATGCCATTTGGCATTACCTCCATGATGCGCTAGAGTTGCAGTGAGTTTCCTGTGTAGACTCGGGTTCTATCTCCAAGATAGTTAATGTACATGCAAATATTTCAAAATCCAAAAGAATCTGAAACATTGTTTTTCTAGCTGACACTTCACACATTAAAGCAGTGATAAGCTAAGCAGGTAAGCATATAATTTTCAATCCCTGTATCTAAACTAGTGTGTGTGTGTGCATATATATACATAAAATATATATTATATATATATATAATATAACATATGTTAAATCTGTATGGCTTTGCCCTTGGAAAGGCAGGCGTACCAGAGCTGCAAGGACGGCACTTCGGAGCCCGAGACAGAGGGCAGCAGTGAGCTGCTTGGGTAAGCCTGGCTATCGTCTTAAAGTGGGTGGGAGGAACATTCCACTGTGAACTTGAAACTTTAAATAGAGGACACCTCTCCCCAGTTGAAACTCTAACTTACTGGCTAGCACTATCATATAACTTACTTCCTTTTATCAGTGGGTTGTTTTCCATACCCAACACAATTAATACATTTAAAACTCGGCTACATAGATCGTATTGTATATTTATTCAAGGAAGGAAATTTAAATTTTATGTTTAATTCTCAGAAAAAAAAAAAAAAAAAAAACGAAAGTCAGTTTCTTACACAAATGAATTCCTCTAAATCTACTACTTGAAAACAGAAAAGTTACTGAAGAGACCCTGTGTTTTTACCGTTTGTTTTACTGGCATAACCTCAACTTCCTCTAAGATTTCTCTGTGAAGCTATAAAGCTGAACCCCAAATAGGTCCAAGGCAGCAATTCCACATCACCCCTGCGAGGGCTAGAGTACACAGCTTTCCGCAGGCTCCTGACCTGAAACATGGCTGACCAATCGCAGCTTCCAGCCTGGCCAGGACCTTTTCTATAGCATCACAGAACGGTACTCAGGAGACAGGACTTACATATGGCAGTGTCAGAGCGATGGAGAGACTTTCCCAAGTGAAAAGGCCTCTGTTTTTCTTCCCAACCAAGTCTCCTGCTTTTCTAATTACTACCTCGAGTTTATCCCCATACAGGGCTGGTTAAATAGGAGTGTGAGAAAGAAAAAAGAATAAACCATAGCTCGGCACTCTTTTCAGCTGACTGTCCTTGGCCATGAAAATTAGAATGAATTAGATAAATGCCGTGGATTCTTGTATCTATACCAAGCCTTGAACTCTGAAAGACAAAATGCGCTGTCTCTTTCCCCCTTTCCTTTCTTTTCCTTTGAGACAGGGTCTCGTGTAGCTCAGGCTGGCCCAAACTGGCCACGTAGGCAAGGATAACCTTGAACTGCTGTCTCTACCGGAGTACTAGAGTTACAGGTGTGCACTGTGTGCCCATGTGTGCCACTGTTCTTGTGGCTTCTTTGGCAGAGTGATGAAGGAGCCAGAGGGAATCTTGGTGTGCTATCATGAACAGGTGATAAATAATAAAAGATCTGAACTTTTTTTGTATCTCACCTATATGTTTATTATATACCCAGTCAGATCAAACAAGGAAACCCACTAAGTCAGCAAACATCTAGAAGGCATTTGGTACTTAACACTTAACAGTGATGAAACAGAAAAATAGTAACACAAATGCTCCAAGCCTCCTTAAATTTCTTTTAGAACAAATATGGATATAAATAAGTAATTCTACACTATAAATTAGAACGATGTTCTCGACAATGTTAAGAACAGGATAATTATTAGCAATTTGAAGCTAATAATTTGAGCTAAGTGGAGATAACGTCAAGGCTTAGATTGTTTCTTTTAGTAAGATAAAATCAGTAGAAACAAAGAGCCACAAAGCTTTTGTGTAACTATTAAAATAAACATTGACTACCATCATTCTACTGTGCATGTGAAAATCCAAAAAAATTTTACCTCATACGTGGAGAAAAGCACAAACGTCTGGTCCCCCCCAGAGAAGATCTGCTTAACGACACGGTACTTAAAGCGATCTGTCAAAAAAAATTAAAAAAAAAATTAAAAAAGTTTGTTTTTCAATGGTTGCTCCCTTCCATCTTCCTCTGATTTTCCAAAGTATGCTTCAGCAGGGAGTAGGGGGGAGTTCTTATCTCTTTTAATTGTGTGCAGAGAAGAGGCCTCCCCCCCCCTTCACTGCCTAGGATTGTTTCTAGCTCAGTGAAAAATAAATATAAGAAACAGTGCCCATACCCTTCCCGCCTGCCTTCCTCACAGCCAGCTAACCCTGACCTTGTCTCTACTTCTCATGCTAATTCGGTCATGCCACTGGCCTGAATTCTAAAACGGGCACCACTATAAATGGTAACACGCACAGCAATCCCACATCTGCATGTGGCCCTCTCCATCCCCTGCAGGATGATACTAGCAATGCAAAGACCTCTTTTTCCAGTCCCAGGTGGACACCCCATCACATGGGGACACTCTGAAGACCACCTAATGGCTTTTTTTATTTATTTAAAATGTAATTGCATCATGTCCCCCTTTTGCTCTCCTCCCCTGACCCGTCATATTCACCCCTGCCCTCTCCCTTTTGAAAGCATGGCCTCTTTTTAATTGCTACTGTTACATGCACACACACAGACACCTAAACATAGACAAACCTTCCCAGTTTGTTTAATGCTACATATATATCCACACATCCCCTTCACACACTCCAACCCCCAGCTCTAGCACCCCTCCTCAGTGCCTTCCCCTGTGGACTCATAGTACCACAAAGGGCTGTAAGTCCATAGCATATGACATGAACATTGGAAATTTCCTTATTTCTACCATATTTTGTCAAACACACAGGTATAAATTTACAACCACTTAAGTCAAGCCAGATTGTGATTCAATTTCAAAAAACTTGTGGTTTCAAATTAAACTTGAGTTTCTTGATTCGATTTTTGTTGTCTAGGAGGAGGAAGGGATTGAGACAAGGATAACTACATAGTCCAGGCTGGCCCAGGACTTGTGATCCTGAAAGTCTCTATCACAGGAGTGCACTACCAGATCCAGGAGCACACTTGCTAAGCACATGTATTCCAAGTATGAGGAGAACACCTAGAGAAAGATATTTACAAATGACCAAGAAGGCACCAGGCTATTTTTTTGCTTTGGAAAATATTAATGTAGGCAGTCCTGTTTATTTTATATTTTCAGCTTCCTACAGCTCATAGATATCTGTCCCATTAAGTGTTTACTGAGTGACAGGCTTGTAGTAGCTCTGTGCTGTATGTTAGGTTTACAAGGATTATTTATTCCCTGGCCTTCAGTTTCTTAGCATGCAGGAAGGAGGGGGATGAACTTGGGAGTCACTGGAGTCTTCGACTGCTCCTCTTCCCAATGTGGCCAACTGAATCAATCTCTTTTCTCTGCTTTTCCACAAAAACAGTTACAGTAAGGGAACTTATAACTGTTATTTTTAAATCCATACCAAGTTCTAAGTTTGTCAGTTTAAAATTCAAAATTAAATTTGATTATTAAATTACATTTCTATTTAATAACTTGGCAGTTCAATTTCTAGCTCTGGATACATTATTTCAGGGTGAAGAAGTTGGTCAATATGAATAACTGTCTTACTTTAGTCTCCAATAAAATAAACAGTCTGCCAACCCAATCTCAAGAGAATCTTCAGAAAGAAGTCTCATCCCACTGTCACCAGACATCAGAAGCAGAGCACAGGCACCCAGAGCACAGGCTTTAGATCGAGGCAGATCTGGGTTCAAATCCCACCTCTAGAATTTTTTTGATCTTGAGGGATCAGCTTTTTGCTTCTGACAAGGGAGTGGTGGCCAATAGTCCTGTGCTTGCTTTTTAGTGCTTACCATGGTAATGGAATTTGTTAACCAATCAGTTAAGACTTTAAGATGAATCTTCACTACTAACAACAATAAGATACAATCCTCAAGGCCCAATAGTTGTTCTCTAGGCTCCCAATGACAGAGCTTCACGCAGAGCGAGTGCTCAAATGATTTGATGATAAATATCCAAAAACAAAAAGAAAAAAAAAACTCATGTTTATCACCTCCTAAATAGTTCAAGACAAGTAACAAATACATATTAAAATAATAGTTATGATTACTTAAAAATATAATTAATTGCAACGAAAATCACTCTTACCAGCTCTAGCTGAAAGCTGACCACTGTGGGCAGCCCAATGCCCCTTCACTGGAGTTGGGCACTTAACGTTACATGTGTGTCCAGTTCCTAGCTGACCTCTAGCTCCACAACCAAATGCATAGATGAGTCCAGAAGAAGGCACAAAGGCTAGGGTGTGCTGTCTGTAGGGAAAGAATTCACGCATTAGCATACTTTCTACTGATCAGGATGTACACTCAATCTGATTTTTAACTTCTACATGAGATCACAGCAAGTCCTACAGATTCCTCTGGAGTCTCTCTCTGTTCTTATGTTTTTTACAACAGACTCCTCACCTCTGACACCCAATCAGGCATGGCTAACCTATGGCCGAGACCCAGGACAGCTATGAATGTAGTCCAACATCAGAGCATAAACTTGCTTAAAACACTATGAGAAGCTTTGGTTTTTGTGGTTCTCTTTGGGTTATGTGTGTGTGTGTGTGTGTGTGTGTGTGTGTGTGTGTGTGTGTGTGTGAGATAATTGCTCATGTATGAGTCTATGCATGTGTATGTACATATGGACATGCATGTGTGTAAATGTGTGTAGGCCAGAAATAATTTTCTCCTTATTTTTAAAGATAGACTCTCACTGAGCCTTTTTTAAGACAGTCTCTTGGTAAACTAGGCTGGCTTGCCAGTGAGTCTGGGGAATGTGCCTGTCTCGGCCTGTCACAGCACTGGGGTTACAGATGGACACTGCCAATCTCGCTTTTTAATGTGCTTGGTGGGAATGCAAATTTGTGTCCTCGTAATTGCAGGGCAGGCTTGTAACTAACTAAACCGAGGATGACAGCACCGTATTGCTGTGACAAAAGGTCACAAACGTGCCTACTGATCTTGGCGAGGAAGGCAACATGTAGAAAGAGATGAACAACCTGCCACACCCTCCCTTTAGGATGAAAGAAAAACAGAACAGGTACAGCAAGGAACGGTCACATTCCTTCTTCGTTTCTTGTGTACACTGTGCTACTCACCCTCTATTCCATGAGGCCCAGTGTCCGCCTGCTGGCCCGCTTACCTAAAGTCCTTCCTCACCATGCCTACTACAGTCTGACTTTCCCTACACAGGTGATCATGCAGTTGAGATTTCCTAAACCAAGCTGTGAACGGTGGCACATGCCAATAATCCCTTCGCTCAGGAAGGAAGAGCAGGAGGAAGCCTCCATTACATATTGACAAGTTTAAGAGTTTGAGGCCAGCGTAGGGCACACAGACCAGTACTATCTTATAAAAGGAAGAAAAAAAAATAAGGAATACAAACAAAAAAGGTTTCCTAAACCGACAGTGGTTCAGTGAGCCCACAGGCTTTCCGGCTGCCAGACCTACTTCTGCGCCTCGGAGGCACTCACCTGCCACATGCAATCTGAGTTACTTCGCTGCCCATCAGCTCCAGAACTCTTCGTGGATTAACTTCATCATTCACGGAGTTATGCCCAAGTTGTCCACAGGAACCAGCACCGAAGGTAAACACGCCTCCACTCTAACAAGGGACAAGGGTAGGGTGACTTTGGAACCTGAGATTGCGGGCTGTCCTCTAAAATCTGCGCATGCCTTCCATCTCACCGGCCTGTAAGGAGGCACCGCACTCACCTGATACTCGGCCATCATCATTTCTTGAGAACGTTTATGAAGTAGAAAAAGAATAAAGGAATGTAAGACTATAGCTTTAGGGGACAAAATCCACACCGCTTAAAGGACTGGGTGCCATTTGGGGATTTTAGAGACGATTTAAAAGTGCAGTGAGGTAGGGCTGGAGAGTTAGCTCAGCAGTTTAGGAACAGCACCTGCTGCTGTTCAGAGGACCTGAGTTCTGTTGCAGCCCTCACTGCCTGGACCTCTCAACCAGGTGATCCAATGACCTGCTCTGGACTCCACAAGCACCAGGCATGTACACGATACACATACCCAAGCAAAACGCTGGCACAAGATAATTTTTGAAGGGCAATAATGTGTTAGGAGGCAAACAAACATTTTTTAAAGCTAACGCAAGTGAAACGAGAGGATTCTTCAGGACCACTCACATGTAAGAAACTGAGGCCTCATAAACTCCATAATAAAGATCTTAAATTTGTACTTGAATAAATGCTAAGCAATCTATGATAGCAAGTCCTCATTATGAAAAAGGCATTTTCAATCTAGATATGGTGGCCCACTCTTAAAAATCCCAGTACTTAGGATTGTGGAGGTGGAGGCAGGGAGTGGGAGAGTTCAAAACCCTACTAATACGTGCTGTATGGCAGGATAAACAGCAGCCTGATACATGAGACCTTGTCTCAAAACCACAAAAAAAAAAAAAAAAAGGAAAAAGGAAGGAAGAATTTTCATTCTTTCTAGCATGTAAATGTTTTTAGAAGCAACAGACACCACCCAATAATTTTAAAATAGTAATTAAGTTACTATTTTTTTATATGTTCAAATGGGTTATTTAAAAAGAACCAAGGATGGGTGCTGTTTTGCATATGTATAGATACCATACTTTTATTATTTATATTGAACTATTTTAAAATTAAGTTACCTGGAGCACCTATAAAGTTATCCAAGAGGAGAGCACAAGCATATTGTTAAAAAGCAGGCAATTGTTAAAAATTTGTCCTCCTCCCAGGACAATTACAACAGAGCTAAAGAGAAAATGCAAGCCCACGCCCAAAAATTCACCACCACAACTACTCCGCAACACTTGAAACTGCCCATCGCACCCTCCTCCACAGCCAAGGCCCCCGAGCCCCTCACCTTTGTGAGAACCGCTGTGTGCTCCTCTCCACAACTAATATAGACGACTTTCTGTGTTCGTAAAAGCTTCACATGGCACGGAGACTCTCGATCTAAGACAAATTAAGCATCAGCATATGACTACCATTGGCCTTTTAAATGAGATTTATACAACTGTCAGCGTGGATTTTATATCCCCTGACTCACATTCAGCTCTCTGCCTCCAACTCTACTTGGAAAGTCCAATGAAGTTTCAGTTTAATATATCAAGACCTGAACTCGTAATTTCCTACACTCTCTCTGTCCACTCCAACTCACGCCATCTTCCCTTGCCCCACACATTATGACCTGATCCTTCCAGCCTTCCCTTTGTTTCCAACTACCCATCCTATGAACAGAAACATCCTCATCAAGTACTACAAAAGTCCTGACGACAGCTTCTCCCTCCAAACAGATCCCGGCCCTCTTGACCCACCACAGCTACACAAACTAGACCACTCTTCTCAAAACCCTTCAGATTTCCTCTCCCCTCGCTGAGGAAGTCAAACTCCTCGCTGTACCTTTTGGGGTTCTTGGTGGCGGCGCCTCCAGAGCCTCCCCGATCTCCATCTCTGCTTCCCCATCACTCACCTTCATGTCGGTCGGTGCCTGTTCCCTTTGACTGGAATACTCCTCACCAAGTCATCGACATGTCCCACTTCCCACCTGGTCTCCTATAGAGCTCTGCTCAAATATGCCCTCATCAGAGAGCTCCTTCCTGACCAACTTGCGATGAACAGGGAGCTTATTCTAAAGCCACGGGACCCACTCTATATCCACAGGTGTGTTATTAGCATCCACCCACTAGCACGTGGCTTCCACTAAGCCACGGGTGTCCTCTCTTGCTCACTGCTGCTCCCTCTGTACCTAGCACCAGGCCAGCACACAGTCAGTCCACAGAAACATTTGTTACACGCATGAATGTATTTTTGAACCAGAGAACGCATACGGTGGCTCTACATACCTTTTTCATCACTGAGCCCTAGCTGCCCCGCATTGTTCATTCCCCAGCCAAAAACAGCTCCTGACAGAGACAGGGCAAAGCTGTGAGCCCCTCCTGCAGCCACCTGAGCCAGCGGGATCCCTTCCAAAGCCCTCACCCTCTGTGGGCTGGTTTGAGAGGGGAACTCCTTCCCCAGGCCCAGCTGTCCGTGGCTGTTCTTGCCCCATGTGAAGAACTGGCCATCTGCAATAACAACAGGACAACTGATGTTATAAACAAAATGATAAAGGCTCCATGCACAAAGATAATCTAGCGGTTACACTATCCATTAGTTGCCCTATACACACCAAACCCACCCAAGAGAAAGGGAAGAGACACTGCGTGTTTTAAGAGTTCCAAAGCCTAAATTAGCATTAGGCAACAGAAAAGCAAACTCAGGCCTTAGTGCCCTTCAAAGGCTGTCAACACTTATCTAAAGAAAACACTGAAGCTTTAAGGCAATTCAGCTCCGAACAGGCTGGTTACCAGGCACACATCTGAGCAAGGTGAACTCAGCTCTGCCCACGCTGACAGGAGCTGCAGCTGTGACCCAGGACTGCTCTGGGGTGGGGGCCTGAGCAGGACACGTGGCAGGAGGAACATGTCCTTGCACCGCCTCACATTTCTCTTACTGCGGACTTGACATTTCTCTGGAATCCTGACGGTAGAATGGGGCCTGAAAATGGACTGTAGCTTTTTAAAGACAAAGTCCGCAAACACTTCTGCATTCTCAAAAACCCCTGGGTGCTGGCTGTCCTGGCCCCTTGCTTCTCTTTTGTGTAAGAACTGAAACAGCAATGATGCGTCCTACATCATCCACATCACCAACAGAGAATGAGTGCTACACGAAGACTGTGTGATAAATGTCACTGTTCAGTTAAAGCTTTCAAGTTAGATAACACAGGACGGCAGACGAGGAGTGCTTTTTAAATTAACATAGCATTAGCATATATGTATATAAATTACCAGCTGCCAGGGCCAGGCAGTGCCAGTTGCCACAGGAAACTTGTAATATGGTCTGCTGGTTCAGCTTCTGTATTAACCTAAAACAGAGAAGCGTTTTCTTAAACGTGCATCCACACAGAAACATTCTCAACTAAACATCTTCATTAAAAATATCACCTTGTGTAAAGACCCTTTCAAAATTAAGCATGTAACCTTGTCTGATTAAGCATGTGATCTTGTCTCATAAAATTCTATTAAGGCTTTCACTAGGTTCACTCTTAGGAATTCACTGTTTAAAACAAACAAAAATTCTCCCACACCTGGACCCATTTCTAAAATCCTACTACCTACCATCACTACTTCAGGAAGCGATGATTATGGCACACAAAACCTTTAGGATCTCTAATGTATTTACTGTCTTCATAAATGCTAATGAGCAGACTATGGCTGACAGTGCCCAGGAAGCTACAATTGGGAAGTATGGGCAAGGGGTCAGCCTCTGCTACACAGTGAGTTCAAGGCTAACCTGGGTTAAATGAGACCCTGTCTCAAAACAACAACAAAAAAAAAAAAAAAAGGAAAAGAAAAGTAATTAAAAACTTCCTGATCATCAGTTTGAGGTAAGTAAGTACAAGAGATAAAAGGGGTATCCTTTTCAGTCAACACATACGTCAATTGCTAGGGACCCAGCCAGTAGCTAGTACCAGAAGAAATTCAGTTCTGAACCAACTCACATGTTTATACTTTAAGGCAGACATTTCTAAAATGAATTGGGTTTTGTTTGTTTATGTATCACAATTGTTGTTACCAGGCATAGCAATAGCATAAAGGAAACAGCAACAGCATGAAGAAAACAGTACAAAATCAAGAACCCTTTGGGTAACGTTCTCACCTGGGCACTGCCACAGAATCCTCAGTCGTCATGAGTCCCAGTTGGCCATCACTTCCTGCACCCCAAGAAAACAGCTGGCCCTGGTCACTGAGAGCCAAACTGTGGGACTCCCCACATGCCACATGTATGATGTGCTGATCGGCCAATGCTCCAATTTGTTCTGAAAGAGATCCAAAGAAAGGAAGAAAATATAGAGCCTGGAAACAGAAATGTTGCTCCCTTTCATTAGCCACCTTCCGCTGTGTGACCAACACCCAACCAGGAGGGGACAGTAAAGAGGACACGGTGCGTCGGGTGGAAGGAGCCAACAGTTCTGACCCCTCACTCGCGGACACCTGGGAAAAGAGCCTGGAATGCTCGCACTCTGCTAGCTTTCTCCCTTCCCGCTTGTTACTGAGTCCAGGCCCCCAGCCTACAGGATGGTATCACCCACACGCAGGGTAGGTCTTCCATCCTCAGTTAAACATCAGAAACACCCCCAAAATATTCCCAGATGTCTCTCTCTCAGGTGATCCTAGACCCAGGTGTTGCCAATGAAGATGAGCCACGGCGAGCATCATCCCAGGAAATTTTACAGAAAACCATGAAACCTGCAAGTTTACAGAAATACTGAACTTTGGGGATTCATCAGTAGACAACTGGCATTTTCATACCTGTGTATAAGATCTTTTTTTTTATCATATTTACTCTCATTATGTGTACTTATCATCTCTCCCCCTTCATCCCTTTCCAATTCTCTAAAGTTCCCCCTTCACTTTGCAGGTCCTTTTTTTTTTTTTTGACTGAGAGTCCACATATGAAAGAAAACATATTCTACTTGTCTCTCTGAGTTTGGCATATTTCACTTAACATGAGACTCTCCAGTTCCATTTTCTCCTACATGGCTAATCCATCCTAGATATAGACAGATATAGACAATATGGATCCATAATATATATACATGTATGGACCTATATACATGTATGGACCCAATCTTTCTGCTGTGTGTGTGTGTATATGACACACATATACATAAACATGTACAATGTGTGCCACATTTTCACAGCTGTTCATTGACTGATGGGTATCAAGATGGTTCCAGGACCTGGCTATTGTGAATAGTACTTCGATTAATGTAGACATGCAGGTTATCTCTATTACATGCAGTCCCTGACTGTTTTAGATGGAGAAAAGCACTCCATTTCCCCATTCTGTGGCCTTATGAGTCTTTTATTCATGTCTCTTCAGAGCTACCATCAAGAGATGTTGAATGTCCAAAGGAGTCTACTCTAGCTACTGAAATGATCATGTAGTGTTTTGTCCTTGACATATTTATGTACTCCACTGCATTTATTATGTTTGTTGTGCTGCTGAATTCGGTTTGCAGGTATTTTACTGATGATTTTGGCATTTATGTTGATCAGGGAAATTGGTCTGTAGTTTCCTTTTTTGTTGCTGTGCTCTTACTCAGTTTGGACTCCAAAATAATACTGGCTTCATGAATGAGTTTGGAAGTTTTTACTTGCTCTGTATTTTGTGGGATTTTTTTTTTTTTTTAAAGAACAGCTGTGTCCATAATCTGGTAGAAACCAGCAGTGAATCAAGCTAGACCAGGCTTTTCTTCGCTGCCAGATTTCCTTATTAGCAGTTTAATATCTTTGCTTGTTTTTTTTTTTTCTATACTCTTGGTTTAATTTGGTAAGTCCTACACATCTAGAAAATTCTAGATTTTCTCATTTATTGAAATATAAGTTTTCAAAATGCCCCCAATTGATCCTGGGTTTCAGTGGTATCTTAGTCACATTCTTTATCTCTAATTGTCTGGTGTCTTCATCCATCTTTTGGTTAGTATGGCTATGGGTTTGATAATCTGGTCTATTCTTTCCAAGGATTCACTCTATTACACTAGTTCTTTATATTGTTCCTTTTCTTTCTGTTTCACTAAACACACTTATCTTACCCTTCCCTCATAGGTTATTATTTGAGTCTGTAAGGATTATGTCCTTATTACATCATCAGCCTGCAACAGCATCCCAGCCTAAAAAGCGGGCATGCTCTCCCATGGGCTCTCTTTTTCCGTATTCCCTCTGTACTTACCCTCCGCGCGCGGTCTCTCTGTCTTTTTGCCTCTGTCTCTGTCTCTCTCTTTCCTCCTAATAAAGCTCTAAAAAGGTAACATGGCTCGTGATTCTTCTGCCACTGCAGCATCCAGCACTCTCTTCAGCCGGGACCGCCATGGGCAGCGGCCAGCCACAAGCAAGCACTGCCATAACACCCCTTCAAAGTCACTGCTGATGCTGACTGCCTCAGGCCATTAGCTATAAACACCTCTCTCTGGCTACTTTCACTATAATCCACAGGTTTATGGATGTTTTGTCCACAGGTCTGTTAGGTTGTGTTCATTTTATTTGATTCTAGGACTTTTTTTTTTTTTAAGTTTTTCACTCTCTTCAGTGACCAACTAATCATTCAAATGCTTCATTTAATCTCTATGTTCACATATTTTATAGTTTCTATTGTTGATTTCTAATTTTATTTCATTATGTGATAAAATGTAAGATGTTTGAATTTTCTTCGATTTATTCAGACTTGTGTCTAAAATATGACCTGTTTTGGAGAAAATTCCATGAATTGCTGAGAAGAACGTATATTCTGAAGTTGCAGATGTAACTTAAGCCCACTTAATCCACAGTGTTGTGCTGTTTAACCCCAAAATGTTTCTTTGATGTTTTGGGGGTGTAGTCTAGGTAACCTAGTTAAAGTGGGGTATTGAAGTCATCCTCCATTACTGCATAGGGGTCCATCTGAACCTTTAAATTCAGTAGTGTTTGTTTTAGAAACTTGGAGTACCAATGTTCGGTGCACATGGTTATAAAACTTGGGTCACCTTGATGGTTCATTCCCTCCACCAACCTTAAGTGACCTTCGTTGTTCTTTTCCAACAATGGACTGGAGTCTGCCTTACCAGAAAATCCAGTATACCTGTTTGCTTTCAGACTCCATTGACTTGTAATCGTTTTTTTTTCCCCCCACCCTATCCCTTTCATGTTGGGCTTATCTTTGCCAACAATGTGAGTTTGCTACAGACAGAAAACAATTGAGTGTTGTTTTTACATCCAAATCCCATATGGGTGTACTGTATACCTCTGTTTAC
>CABHPQ010002035.1:18682-35821 GCA_902168405.1 Peromyscus aztecus
TGTTAGGTTGTGTTCATTTTATTTGATTCTAGGACTTTTTTTTTTTTAAGTTTTTCAGTCTCTTCAATGACCAACTAATCATTCAAATGCTTCATTTAATCTCTATGTTCACATATTTTATAGTTTCTATTGTTGATTTCTAATTTTATTTCATTATGTGATAAAATGTAAGATGTTTGAATTTTCTTCGATTTATTCAGACTTGTGTCTAAAATATGACCTGTTTTGGAGAAAATTCCATGAATTGCTGAGAAGAACGTATATTCTGAAGTTGCAGATGTAACTTAAGCCCACTTAACCCACAGTGTTGTGCTGTTTAACCCCAAAATGTTTCTTTGATGTTTTGGGGGTGTAGTCTAGGTAACCTAGCTAAAGTGGGGTATTGAAGTCATCCTCCATTACTGCATAGGGGTCCATCTGAACCTTTAAATTCAGTAGCGTTTGTTTTAGAAACTTGGAGTACCAATGTTCGGTGCACATGGTTATAAAACTTGGGTCACCTTGATGGTTCATTCCCTCCACCAACCTTAAGTGACCTTCGTTGTTCTTTTCCAACAATGGACTGGAGTCTGCCTTACCAGAAAATCCAGTATACCTGTTTGCTTTCAGACTCCATTGACTTGTAATCGTTTTTTTTTTCCCCCACCCTATCCCTTTCATGTTGGGCTTATCTTTGCCAACAATGTGAGTTTGCTACAGACAGAAAACAATTGAGTGTTGTTTTTACATCCAAATCCCATATGGGTGTACTGTATACCTCTGTTTACTCTCTCTATCTTCTGGAGCTCAGGCTTAATGACTGAATTCTTATAACTCATGATTATGAAATGAAGAAAGGTCTTGACTCCTCCATCAGTTCTGAGGGACAGCTTCGCTGCACACAGTAACAGGCGTTGGCAGTTATTTTCTTTCAGGGCCCGAAGTAGATTATTCCATGCCCTCCTGCTTTTGGGTTTCTAAGAGAACTCTGCTGTTCTTGATGGGTTTGTCTCTCCCGTGTGTGTGTGTGTGTGTGTGTGTGTGTGTGTGTGTGTGTGTGTGTGTGTGTGTCTCGGAGTGGGAGGGGCCTTTGTATGTGACTCCTCATCTTCCTCTTGCAGCTTTCAAGAGTTGTTGATAGTGGTGGTCTATATAATTGATGTTTTACTACACTGTGATACACAGACATTCTTTTACGGTCTTGTCCTTTTTGAAGTTCTAAAAATCTCCCCCAAGTGTCTACTTCTTTCTCATGAATTGGGAATTTTTATCTATAACTTTATGCAATGTTTTCTGTGCCTTTAAATTGTGCATCTTCTTATAGATCCACGGCTCACAAATCCGACCTTCTAGTGGTCTTTCAGAGGTCTTACGGGTTTGGTACATCCTTCATTGTCCCCCCGCTCTGTGGATGTTCTGATGCCTCTCTGCCATGGCCGTTCCCTTATATTCTACCTCCACTTGATCTAGTCATCAGTGAGACTTCCAACTGAGCTTCTTATCTGGCTGACTCAACTTCTCGTTTCCAAATTTTCACTTTTTTTTTTCCAGGAGTTTTAGTTCCTTTGAATGGCTTCTTACTTTAAAAAAAAAAAAAAAAAATGAGACAATGTCTCTAGTCCTGGCCCTGAACTCCCTATATGCCCAAGGATGACCTTGAACTTCTGATACTCCTACCTCTACCTCCCAAGTGGTTGGATTACAGGTGTGCATTATCCCACCCGGCTTATACAATGCTACAGATTGAACCAAGGGCCTTGTGCAGGCTAGTCAAGGACTTCACCAACTAAACTATATCTCCAGCCCCTTAATCACTTTATTTTTTTTTAATTGTATGTATATGGTGTTTTGCCTGCACATGTCTGTGTACTCTGTGTGTACAGTAACTGTGGAGGCCAGAAGAAGGCAAAGGATGCCCTGGAACAGGAGTTAAGGAGGTTGCCAACCGCCGTGTGGGTGCTGGGAATCTAATCAGGTCCTCTGGAATAGCAGCAAGTGCTCTTAACCCTGAGCCAACTCTCCAGCCAACCCCCAACCACTTTTACATCTTACATCATCTTGCCAGTTTCCATTCAGCTGTTCACTCGTATTTGCTTTGAGTCTGTCCTGGTGCTTGTTCATTATCTTCTTAAATTTGCTGATCAACTTCATCATCAATCTTTTGAGTTATCTGAACATTCATCAGCTTGACTATCATTGGATTTGACTGCTATAGAATTTTGAACTTTTGGAGGACTCACGTTACCTTGGTCCTTCACCCCCATATTTCTTGTGTTTCTAAACTGGGATTTATGCCTCTGGGGCCAAGTTACTGGTTTGAAGTTTTAAGTTCCCAGATTCTGTCACCTGAAGTATTTGCCAAAATTCAGGAAGACCTACACTGTAGCAGCTTTGGGGTTCGACTTCTCACAACTGTGCTTCAACAGCTAAACTCTCAACCAGTGTCCTCAGTGCACCAGGCATGATCCCCGGCCCCACTCACAGAAGAAAACTAACTAAGGAAGTGACCTGGTTACAACTCCAGTAACATGGGGTTGGGCAAGACAATACTATATGAAGCAAGAAGACACTAGTTAATAAGAATGGGAATATGAAAAAAATAAAAACAATATCAGAGAACAATACTAAAAAACATACAAAATAAAGATAAGAGGGAAATGTAATCAGAGGAGGAAGCAAGGAACAGAAAAGAGTTAGAGGAGATCTAGGAAAAATAAAAAAAAAAAAAAAAAATGTAAAAAAAATAAAAATCGGGAAACATGAGGGAAAAAAAACAGAAAACTGTCAAATTGAAAAAAGAAATAAAAAAACAAAAAAAAAAAAAAAAAAAGGAGACAGAATTTAAAAGTAAATATTAAAGCTAGGTGTGGTGTTTCAGACCTGAAGTCCTAGCACTCTGCAGGCTGAGGCCAGACTAGGCTCTGTGGGGGAAACCTGTCTCGAGAAAATAAACAGCAAAACAGAAATCAGATATTACAAGAAGAAATGGAAGAAGAATATAAAGGACAAAGGAAAAGGAAAATGCAAAAATGGAGAATTCGTATGTAAATATTTAAAGTAACTGGTCTAATCAATAGCAAAACAGTCTCTACAAAAAAATAATTCTTTAATGGCAGCATCATAAGAAGGAGAGGCTAGTTAAAAAGAGGGCAGGTTTCCTCTAAGGAGGCCAGTCACGTGGCTGCTTTGGCCACGCACCAACCGTTCAGAGCAGGGTCTGTGTGTCATTGCAAGTCCTCTTTTTTACCTTTGTGGTGTAGCAACCACAGGCTATGTCCTGTGGCCAGAAAGTCATAGCTATCCTGAGCTGTCTGGTTCTTCAATACTGGATGGGGCAGGCCACAAGCTTTCAGCCAGCTGGTCCCAGTCTCCTGCACCTTGAATGTTCGATGATGGGGCAGCACAACCCTATGGGGATGCTGTGACCCCACACCTGAGGTGGAAGGCATGCATGCTGCACTGTGAGTTTGCTAATGTTCCACAACTTGGGATCCATGCATGATCACCCGTGGGCTCATTCCCCTCCTCCCAGAACTCCGACAAGCACCTCCCCGCTGGAGTTTCCATAGCAAGCTTCCCTACTGACACTTGTTAGTTTTAGTATGAACTGTGCCCATCAGCTCAGAGGTGCCGGTGGACGCTAATGATGATGTTGCCTCAAGGGCTTATGCAAGTGTTTGGTAGTGAGGTCTAGACAGAGGAAGAGGATATGGATTACCAAGGGGTAGGCACTGAGGGTCATACTTCTGACCTTCTGGCCGGGCTCTCTTTCTGTTTGTTCTGCTGAGATGTAAGCAAGCTGTCTCAGTATGCTCCGGGTGCAGAGACCCTGTCTCAAAACAATGAGATGGAGAGTGATAGAGGACTCACGTGTCAACCTCTGGCCTGCACATGCATGCATACACACACACACACACACACACACACACACACACACACACACACCTGCTCTTAACTGATAATATAATATATGTCTTCTGAGATGCTTTCTCCTTCCCTCGGTCTGTGACCTCTGTCGCTCACTCTGTTTTCTGCAGTGTGCCGAGGTCGTCTTTTTCCCTATCCTCTGCTCTCCAGAGTTTTCCACTCTTGAAATTTGTGTTATATTTAATGTGTGTATGTGTGCACACAGGCACAGAAGTTCCACAGCAGGCGTGTGATCGTCAAGAGGACAGCTTGGGGAGTCAGTTCTCTCCTTCCACCATGTGGGTCCTGGGGCTAGACCTCGGGTCATCAAACACCTTTACCTACTGAGCAATCTCATCAGCCCCAATTTTTATCTTCTTCTTCTTCCTCCTCCTCTTTCTCCTCCTCTTTCTTCCTCCTCCTCCTCCTCCTCTTCTTCTTAATCTATCTGTTTGCCACCAAACTTTGAGTGTCTTACCACTGTCATTCACCTTGCAGGGTGCAGGTTCTCTAGCTATCCCAGCCCTGTTTCCTAAAGATGTTCGAGATCGAGGAACATTGCTCAACACTGTATATTTCTAAATGTTATCAATACAGATTCTAGCTACACTAGGCAGCGTGTATGCCTACAGCAGCACGCATAGCCTCAGGTATTCCCTGAACATACGTAGACATATGTGTATGTATCTATGCAGAGAGAATTCTGCAGATTTACTATGTGGACATGTTGAACCAAAATAGCCCAGATGTGAACAGGAATGAGGCATAGTCTTCAAAGCAAAGGGAATACATGAAATTCCACCAGGAACAATGAGACCCCCTTCCTCCCATCCACGAAATATCCAGAAGTTTAAATACCTCTCTCCACTAAGGTCCAAAAGACACTTGTGTTTGTACCCAGCCAGGAACTAGGAGAATTTCACTCTGGGGAAAATCAGCCCAGTTCTCTGCCATTTTGTAACCAGGTGTTCTACCTGGGAAGCCAGTAGCCACCATATATCTCCATCCTGAATCTCTTCTCTCATCACACCATAGTTACATGGGTGGCTGCAGCACCTAACTAACAGCGGCTCAGAGCCTAAGGCTGACAAGAAAAGCTGAAATTCCAGCTGACTCCCAGGAAATGGGTAGATCTGCACATCATAAAAGCTGACACACAGCAAGTGGCTATACATGCCAGTGCCTACCTGAAAGCCAGTATTGCAGGTAAAGAGGGCCACCCTCAGCAAAACTGTACCACACTACAAACATCGACAGCCTAGGTCACTAGTGTACCCACATACATGGTTGACATGCTCTCAAAACACACCATAACCAACCAATAATCCAACACATGAAATAAAAAAATATAATTGAGAGCCACAGCACCAGACTAGATCAAGCAAGAGAATGTAAAATTAAGTCAAAAAACTGACTCATTTAGAGAGGAAGGAAATAAATAAGTAAATATCAATGCCAAGCTTAAGCGTGGAATACCTGCCTATGAGGTCAGTACTAAAGAGGGAGATGCGCCGGGCGGTGGTGGCGCACGCCTTTAATCCCAGAGCCAGGTGGATCTCTGTGAGTTCGAGGCCAGCCTGGGCTACCAAGTGAGTTCCAGGAAAGGTGCAAAGCTACACAGAGAAACCCTGTCTCGAAAAACCAAAAAAATAAAATAAAATAAAGAGGGAGATGCAAAGAGTTGAGAGTTCAGGGATAGCTGGATGTTCTCTCAAAATGAAAACAAACAAAACAGGGAAGAAGTAAAGCTGGTAGAACAGCCTTAAAGGAATAAACCATTGCAATTCCACAGGAAGAAAAAGAAATGGAGAAAGCCACCTGATATCTATTTAATGAGAAATAACTAAAACTTGCCAATATTCAGGAAAGACAAGTGCATCACAACTCCAGTTATATTTAACTTAATCAAAAGCCAAAGACAAAGGGAAATTTCTAAAAGAAGTAAGAACAATTTTCAAGCCACATATAACAGAATTAGAGTGACAGATTTCTAGACAGAAGCCTAGCAGGTCAGGAGAAAACAGGATGATATATCCAGAGATACACAAGAGCCAAGGTATGGGTCTAATCAAGCATCCAACAATGGGTGAGCAGACAGACAGTGGAAAATTGGAATTTTTGCATAGTAAGATATTATTCAGCCATAAAAAGGATGGAATTCTGTGGTATAGGGAAATATGGATGAGCTTAGAAGATATTATGTTAGGTGAGTTGATTTGACAGAAATAGAGCAGAGTAGTGGTTACCAGAGACAATGTGGGAGATCACTAGGGGATGGAGAGAGAGAGGTTAACAGCAAAAAGGTGCAGCTGGATAGAGGAAATAAACACTATGCAGAGTGCTGGGGAAGAAAAGGTACCACCCACAGT
Source organism: Peromyscus aztecus (assembly GCA_902168405.1). NCBI lineage: Eukaryota > Metazoa > Chordata > Mammalia > Rodentia > Cricetidae > Peromyscus > Peromyscus aztecus. The sequence goes on from CABHPQ010002035.1 coordinate 24,937, forward strand.
CTTAGCTAACACCAAACCCTTTATCCTACAATACAAACCTACCAGGCAAGATGCACCCACTGGCGTCTTAGTGGCATGCATGCTAAACAACCACACTCTAGATGAGATATGAGGCCTGCTCCACAAAAGAGCATTCATGCCTGGCACTATCAACATGGTCAAAACACATGGTTAGGCAAGCCATAGGCCCAAGGGCAGAATCTACAGATGCTGTTTTGCTTTCAATGTTGTCAAACTGCCATCTAAATATTTATGTTATGTCCATATATTTGGCTGTTTTTACCTTGGTCAGAGAAGCTTCTCTCTGCAGTGGGTAATGGTAAAGGCAGAGACTACTAACTGTTCAAAATGCTGAGGAGGAGAGACTGTGAGTGCTCAGCTATGAAGTGTGACCTACACACACACCTCTAGGGCTGAGGGACCATCCTAGAGGAAAGGGCAGAAAGAATGTAAGACCCAGAAGATGGTTAGCTCTGCACATCACATGAATATTGAATGCATGAACTCCAAGCAACTGTGGTTACATGCACAAGATCAAACGAGTTAAAAATCCCAGCATGGAGTAGGGAGAGGATCCTGACATACTGACCGAGGAGCTTGTAGCAGTTGATAGCTGCTGAGAGAGGGAAAGTCACTGAGCAGACATTTCCTGAGTAACTGGACTGTTGGTCTCACTGTTCTAGATATTGTTGGAGCACAACAAATTTGGTCCAGTCCTACCCTTTAGAAGTTTACAGACTAGGTGGGGATGGAATTTACACCTGTGAAGATTATCTAAGGCAGTTCCCACATGCTACATGATAAAGCCCTAAACATACCAAAGTAAGTTGCCCCATAGTTAAGTAGGTCTAAGACAGGCCATTCCAAGTACTGATCTTTAATAAGCTTAACAGCTATAGGACGCACGCACTCTAGCAGCTCAGAGAAGCCGCAGCTTCGGCCTTTGGTCAATACACTGTCAATGTTCCTTAACTTCAGTGAGTAAAAATACGACTTAATTCTGAAGTTTTGTGTTGCAGTAGTGATGTTGTAGCTTGGCAATTTTGATAATCTCTCATTTATTGGAGAGGGCAAGAGGTCCTTGTGCACACAGAAAACCACTAGGGTGCCGATGGCCACGTCAGAGGAGCAGCAGGTGGCAAATGACTTCAGGAGATTGCCACCAGAATGAAAGGCACCGTGGGTGAATCTCGGATAGGCAAGGCCTCAAGGACTTCGACTCTAGAATATCACTTGCTATTGCTGTGCCTTTACATGTTTGCTGTTGCCATTTTTCTCTGGTACCTGGCATGGTGTGAATGGGTGTGGGGATCCCCACCGCCATTAATGTAGTGTGATTATCTCATGGAAATATCCTGTTCTACTGGGCATTTTTACTGTAGATTATTATGAAGATGATTTCCTCTTAAGCTATATTGTTTAAAGTGCTACCCCTACCCCTGATAAAGCAGGAGCTGCAGAGGATAAAAAATAAGAACAAGGAAATGTCACACAGCTAGGATTTACACGTTTCTCTAGAGGAATAGTACAGACTATGGTTTAGGTTAATGATTAAGGAAAACAACTGAGTCCCAGGAGTTAACTCAAGTTCTTTTTGATATTGGGAAATGTGTTCACGGGTTTTGGTGCATCATAGCTAAAACAAAGCTTTGAACAATTGACTTCATGTAACTAGAAAACAAAGAATTAAATGGTTAGTTAAGATAACTGGATAGGACTCTAAAATACGAAAAGTGAAACTAGTAACCTGTTTTTCTGGCAATTACAAAAACTAGTGCCTATGTAAACGGTTATGATTGAAAGATTCCTGATCTATGAGAAGTCTTCTTTTTCACCAAAATGTTTAATCATGTAAGGAACATGAAAAACATGCTGTTTTATACTTGTATTCATTGTAATTATTCACTTAAAAAACAAAATGTAACTACACTGTAACTTTTATATTGCTTGGAAGATTCTGCTGGAGTATATAAACTGTAAGGGAAAAAATAAGAAAAGAGAAGGAAAACACACACCAGGAAAGATGAAGAAGGAAACACAAAAAAGGAAGACATTAGGAAGTAGTGTAGAAGGAAGTCATCAGGGAAAAAGAAGGGAAACATCAGGGTAGAACAACAGAACAAACAAGAATACAGTAGACCAAGGACAAAAAGACTAATATATTAAAAAAAAAAAAAAAAAAAAAAAAAAAGCTTTTATCCCTTGAAAGAGAAGTCTATGTTTTTCTCACCAACTCGGCATCTTGTTTCTAGTCTCTCTGACCTGCAGAAGGCTGAACCCTCTGCACTAGGGAAACCAGAAAAAGTTAAACATGCATGTTTATCTCTTCAAAGGAAGGAGATATTTACCTGTCTTCCACCTGGGATGCTGGGAATTAATGCAGTTTATTACCTGATGATCTTTTGCTGTCTGTAGGGTCAAGCTTCATCCAAATCCCTTTGAATATTATATTTGCTTATGCCAGACCTTTCTGCCCTGCATCTTGGGTATTGCTTCTCAGTCCATAAAACCCATCCTTATGAGAAATATCATATGTACTTTACAACAGCCTAAGTAACTTCTGTTATCTTATGGCCAGGCCAATCTTGACTCCCACAGGCATTACGTTTACCACAGTCATTCTCCCTAGATCCTTATCTTGAGCATTGTTTGTGAACCAACAGAACTCCACTTTATGGAAGAAGCCATGTGTACTTTCTAAAGAGTTTCAATAGAAACATGTCTTAAGCTTTGTTGTACACATGGGACTGAATTAATTGTCATCAGCAACCTTGTCCAAAATTGCACTGCACTTAAATATGGCCAAAATAAATGCCTGGTATTAGACTCTAGAAGTTTGAACCAGCACTGGCTAACTAAATCATGTTGAACCAGATTTCCTTCTTGCCTCTTGATGATCATTTCCCTGATGGCCATAAGTGTTTGCAGGGACCCCCAAAATTTATGATGACAAACTCTTGATTCTGATGGATCTAGGTTGTTTCTTAATATATCAGCCTGCATATTTAGTTGGCAGATACTTTGCAGCTCTTTGAAATTCTTTGTAAACTATTCTAAGTAAATGTTCCTATTTTGGAATATTATTTTAGCTAGGCAAAGATGTGTCACATTTGTTTATGCTGCAGAATATTACTTTAGCTATGTGAAGGTGTGTTACATTTGTTTCTGCTGCCTTTGTTATTAATGTAAAGATGTGTTACATTTGTTTGTGCTGTGTTTGTTTAATTATGTAAAGATCTGCTGCATTTGTTTCACCTTGCCTGACTAAGGCACCTGATTGGTCTAATAAAAAAAAAACTGAACGGCCAATAGTTAAACAGAAGAGGGACAGGCGGGGCCAGCAGGCAGGGAGGAGGAGGAGGAAAGAAAGAGGGAGAAAGAGAGGAACATGCCTGGGCCCAGAAGCCAAGCAGCTGCCAGCCAGACATGGGAAGCAGTGAAAGTAGGACATACAGAAATAAAAGAAGGTTAAAAAGCCCTGAAGCAAAACTCAGATAAAGAGAAACAGATTGAAATAAGAGCTAAGATAAGGCTGAGCATTCATAACTAGTAATATGTCTCCAAGTCATGATTTAGGAGCTGGTTGGTGGCCCAAAAGAAAGCCTATTATATGTACCAACATTTGACAAATTATCTAACATTATTAAAATATACATTGAAATTTCTACTGTATAATATAACTGTCTTATAGTTTCATGATGCTACAACAAAGTGCTTAAAGCTGGGTAACTTATAAAGTAAAAAGGTTTATGATTCTAATGGCTGGGGTCCCCAAACAACACAATGTCTGGATAATGACCTCCTTGACTGCATCACAGCAGGATCCTTGGGCTTGCTGACCAGCCAGCTGGGCCCTATGGATGGGCTCTAGACAAATGAAAGATCCAGTCCTAAAGGAAAAAAGCAGTGTTTCTGAGGATAACACGTGATATTAGCCTCCACATGCATGTGTGCACACACATGCCAATATACATTGTTCAAGAAGCATGCAGCTGACAACAGTTGTCTAATGATGCTATCAATGAAAGGAGAATTGTCTCTCCCTACGTTTTAACAAAGTACCATATTTAGAGTTAGCGTTTAGCTAGTAGGTTAAAAAACGCAAGCTCCTCTGTGGTCAGGCTCATATCTTCTTTCTTTTTTTTTCCAGGAGGATGAACAGAAAGTAAATCTAAACAAGAGAAACAACTTGAGAATAAAATCCTATCAGGAAGGCCTATTCAGCCTGAGACGTTTGTGTGGGGGCTGGAGAGGTGGCTCAGCGGTTAGGAGCACTGGCTGTTCTTACAGAGGACCCTGGTTCCTTCCCAGCACCCACATGGTGGTTTGCAACCACCTGTAACTCCAGCTCCACAGAATCTGACACCTTCCTCTGATCACTGTGGACACCAGACACACAAGTGGTACGTAAACACACAGACAGGCCAACACTTAACTCTTACACACGAAATAAATAAATCTTTTGTTAAAGGTGTCTATGGACAAACATCCTAGAAGGATTAAAACCCGATTGTCATCCCAAACTCAACTCTTTTGTCCTTTACATATACTTTATACTCAGACAGTAATACTGACCTAATTTAGAGCCATCATGAGGATTAACGTGCTTTAAAAAGCTAATCATAGCACAGATGACAGCTTGGAATAGGTAAAACACTCTTGCAATGACAAGTAAGCGGAGCCTCTTCAATGCAAACCACTGTTCATTTTCTAAAATAATGCTGATTACAAAACACCAATAACTCCTCACATAAAGATGTATGCTAATTAATAAGTATTATTTTCTAAATCCGCCACTGTATTTAAAGACAGTAGAATGACTGTCACAGGCAGAAGTTAGTAAATTTTGATCAACCCCACCAGAAGGTGGTCCACCCGCCTACTAACGATGAGCATTGGGTTGACTACCATCATCATCCCCATCAGAGAGGATTATGCAGCTTCCTGGGCCACCTGCCACTCAAGTGGGAAGCAAGGGGAGCCCAGAGAGTGCAGTGTTGAATCCAGACATTTCCTATGGTGACTTCTGCCTTTTACACCAGAGTTACACACTTCAATAACATGGAGTCAGTATAGGATCATATGTGTCTCCTTTCAGCTCAGCTAGCACGATTTTCACCAAGAACTGTCACAGCCTTCAAATGCCAAGAGAAACCAAACACCCCAGCTGAAAGTCTAACAGCAGCAGTAGTCACAGTTCTGGGAATTGAGGCCTTCGGACATTCTTCTTTATAAACCTCATTCATCAAACAGCAGAGTCATTCCATTCAGTGATGGCATTACAGAAGTGCTTAGATGGAATACAAAATGTGTGTGAAATGGTTTAAATTCCCTACAGGAAAGGAAGAAACTAACCAGGAAGTGCAAAGAAAGAATCCTAGCTATGACTCAAACATGGCATTAGAGACTTGTTATAAACTGTCACCCTTGGGGTTCCCTATAAAAGGTTCCCAGGCTGTCTACGCATAATTAGAAGTCTAACAGAGTTGAATTCAATCAAACGTATTGCACCCACCACACTTCCTGCCTATTTGAGACAGGAAGAAAGGTTAAAAGATATTTATACAAATTCAGACATCCCAAACACCACGAGGATTGGCTTATGCCAAAATCACATCTATGGAAATCAGTGTGTGTGAAGGAAGTAAGGGGTGGGATGCTGACAGCGGGGTGGAAGCAATAGTTAATGGGCACAAACAACATGAGCTCATGAAAAAGTTTCAATATTTACTTATTTTTCACTTGTAAATTAAGTTGCTTATAAAATATAATTTGAGCAGGGAAAATTCATCTTGATTGTTTGCTTTACTACAAAGGATAGGGAACACACAAGTCTCCCTATACCACCAGTTTTGTAACTCTATGTCTTATGAAATTATGAATAAACTATGGACAAGGACATAAAGGAATTAGTAATAATCCTACTATGCTTCTAATCAGTAGAGCTATCTCAATGGGGAGGGGAGGGGGAGGCCAATATGAGAATGTAGGCTGGAGAAAGAAGGGAGAGGCACAATGCAGAAGAACCAGGTCCCAGGATAGTTGGACAGTGGGTTTGGATGAAACTTAGTAAGCTGTTAGGAAAATACTTCCAGTTATCCCAGGCCTGAGTGCCCTTGGCCTATTTGCAAATGGATGTGTCTCACACACAAACACACACACCTAAGCAATAACAGATTCCTGGCATAGCCATATTTGGCCTATCCTTGAAATACCTACTTGTTGCTGTTTGAATGCTGGCTCAGAGGTTACTAGCATGTACTGTTCTTGCAGAAGACCTGAGTTAGGTTCCCAGCACTTACACTGGGCAGTTCACAACCACCTGTAACTCCATTCTAGGGCCTCCAATGCCTTCTTCTGGCCTCAATGGACAGCTTCACTCATGGGCACATACCCCCGTACATATACACACGTACACATAATAATTCTTCAAAAAGAAATCACCCCTTCTGGTCACATACAGAGACAGAGGTACATTACTGATCTGAGAAGTTGAAAAATGACAGTCTGAGGAAAACATGAAGCCTCAGGGGCATCTACAATCAAACATAATCTCAAGGAGAAAAAAACCATCATGGAGTATCTGTAGAATATATCAAAAAGCCAAGTCCATGAGCCATTCCAGTTAAAGACAAAGTGGTAAACAACCCTGACAACCAGCTAGACGGGCTGAAGGCACAATGCCAAACCAAGGACCTCCATCCTGAGACCACCCAGCGTTCCTCCCTGACAGGTCAGAGTCAATAGCTCCTTGAGTCACTGGATTTTCAAGACACAAAATGTTAAGGCAAAGCAATGAGTCTTCGATGGCTCCACGGGACATCTGCATCTTCACTGTCGTAGATGATGTGAGTGTAATGAATATTGACAAAAAATAAGACTCTATTCTCACATTCATTGCAGCCCAGAAAAGGGCACATTAACTATTTCTTTATCTAAGACCTTAGAGCCCATAGAATAACTCCAACTCACTTCTCATCACGTTCTCAAAGCCTTGATGTACATCATCACATACCAATTTCTGAGACAACTTCATATTCCAAAGGCAATCGATCTGTGTAATGTGAGCTGAGATCTCCACCTGGCCCTCACAAGAACACCCTCTTGGCAAAGGGCTTCCACTCAGCTTCCTCCTCAGTGCCACTTGAAGGACCATTCTGATGCCAGGACAACAAGGTCCCTCCCTGTTGTCTTTTTTTTTTTTTTCCAAATGGCTGCTGCCTTTTAAGCCACAGCTGTCTGAATCAGCAACTGCAACTCTGCCACTACCAGCACAGGTTAGGCCGCAAGGGCCTAACAGAATTCCCTACAGCTCCAACTCTCGCAAAGCTACGAAGGGAACTTAACTAAACCTGTCTCCCTCTAAAGAACTCAAGGTTCAAAGGTTAAGGTGGAATTCTGCTCCTCAGAGAGGCTGAATAGCAAGTAGCTCACCTCCTCTCCTTGCTCTTGTCCTCCAAAAAGCTCTGATGCTTCTCCTCACCTCTCCTTAAAAATCCTCTCACCTGGCTCCACCCTACCACATCCTGACCGCAGGTGAATTTTATTTAACCAAACACATCTTTGCATCATTAAACAAACGTTCCAGAGCATATACAAAAGTAACACACCTTGAAATAATATTCTACAACACCTCCCCTTCATTTCTTTCCCTCAGTACAGGAGACTGGATCCAGACTCCGTACATGCTCGTCAAGTGTTCTATGTACCAATGTGCATCCGCAGCCCCCTGCAGCCCTTCCCTGTCTAGTAGCTCTCCATGTAAAGATTCCCAACCAGCACAAAGAGCAAGCAAGCTCAATCTCTTTCTTTCACTCATTAAAAATAAATCCCATGGGACCCAGATTTAGAACACCATGAAAAAGTTCAAGCAAGAGAGGGAGGCACCCACCCACACGTCTCTCCATTCAGCGGCACTATTCCACTGTTGCTGTGGGGTTTATAATTAACATACTAGCCTAACTTGGAGCAGAAGTCTCCGGATTCGCTTGTAATTTACACAGGAGTCCGACGTACCATGACGTTAGCTCACCGGTAGGCCCAGCAACCCTGGCTGACTCCTAAGGCCTTCTTGGTGTTCCTCTCTGTTTTTCTGCGATCACCCAGCCATGGCTGTGGCAGGTGCTGGCCCAGCTCAAACACAAGCAGACAGAAGGTTGCTCCATGCTGTCCACTAACTTCCAGAGGCCCAGCTGGCTGCCACTGGCTCCACGAACTGTATCCAGAGGCTCTCTGGGAACATGAGACCGTACTCCCACCCATTCACTGTAGCGTCTTCTAAAGATGGTTGCCACTCGGCTTCTGTTTCATTTCCTACCTGCTGCTGCCACCCCAGGATTCAAGATGTGCAGTGAAAGATGTGTGCATCCCTACCTCTACAGTGAACACAGCTGCCAGAGGCAGGGCCATGAACAATGACGAGGGTGGCACAAAGATGTAATCCCAGCAGTTGGGAGGCAGACCGGACCTCAGTTGTTCAAGGTCATCTTTGATTTCACAGAGAAGTTACAACCAGCTGGAAGATGTGTCAAAAACAAACAATACTCCCTTCCCCCCCCAAAAAAACCTACAATACCAGAACAAGAAGTCTCCTCCTTTAACAGAAAAGGGAACTGGAGCTCAGAAAGAATCCTATCTAGGGCTACACTAACTTCCTGATGGTAAAAAGACCAGGCCAGTTCTCAAACCCTCAGCTCAGGCAGCATCCAGAGACAGGTTAGTTTTTCAACGGCTAGAGAGAACTGCAAACAACATGCAGGACTCATGATGCTTGAGGTAGGGCCTGGTGATGCTGCATTCAACAACAGCAGCACAGACCACCTCCAGAACGGACACGTGCGTCAGATAGGGTAAGCAAGACCTGTACTAGGTTACCTAGCTTGAAATTCCCCAGCTTTGCTGTCTTTAGGATTGGAATGATCATCCAGCTCCCAGAATACTCTCCTGCAAGAGCTGGTGGGGTAAACACAGTCCTTCAAGACGAGCATGGGGCCAATGAGAGGAAAAGCATTTGCTGAAGAACCTGACAGCTCAAGTTCAATCTCACATAAAAGAAGGAAAGAACCGACTCTACAAAGTTGTACTTGGGCTTCCAGATATGTGCCCCCATAGGTAAGCCTCCCCCACACCCCTACCCCACCCACACACAAATACACACAAATGTAAAAAAATAAAACACTGGGGTAAGGTGAGTCCAAGGTACCTAATTCCCTTCTGAACACGAACATTCCCTAAGAAGGGCAGGCTTCCGTGGATAGGCATTCACTGGGCCTCTCACCTGAAGAAATGGGATGTTAAGGAGCTTAATGTGAGACAGTGAGTTGTAAGAGGAAGTAGAAAAAGATCTCCGTTTTTAATGTTTTCCACCAAGAAGTCCATCAGTCAAAATCAAAAATCTCCCACCACCTTCAAGGTAGTTATATATTACTATATATATATACTAACTGGTATATATATTACTGCATAGTAACATATATGTATTATATATAGTACATATATTACTATATATACTAATTAGCAAAAGATAATAAATATGATTTACTCATTTATTAATTATTGACACTTCTCACTGTATTATACTGCACAGAACGATCAGGCATTTGAACACTTCATATTAGATGCGTTGTATAAAAGAACAGTGGTGGACAGGTAAGTCTACAAACCCGTTCCCTAAAATCCCAAGAATCAGGGCAATATGTTAGGAGAGCTGCAATTACATCCACATGAGCACACATAGCGGACGCTTTCCAAGTGGGAGTTCAGGGGCAGACAGTGAGCAAGAGGAAGGTCACTGAGCATTCCCACACACCTCATCATCTGGGGCAGGGGACAGAGTTTCACGCCACCCAGGCTGACCTCCGACATGCTTCAGAGCTGAGCACAGCCTTGAAGTCTGGGTCCTCTTGCCGCCTCTACCTCTCAAGCGCTAAGATGACAAGCATTCACTGTCAAACCCCACAAACTCCCCACTTCTCTCTAAAACCACTCCTGTGGTCTGTTGCTTTCGTATGTTCAACATGAAGTCACGACTAAAGACTGGCATTTGGGCAGAGAAACAGTGAGGCATAGCCACGTGCCACAGCCTGAAGTACATACAGAGGAGACAACTTAAGTCGGGTCATCTGATGCAATTCCCCTTAACGAATACAGATGGGTACTCCTGATCCTCCAGGCCCACAGATGCTGGGGTTACAGGACACCATCCCTGGTCTTTTCCCTTTTAAAAAGTTATGTGAATTTATGTTTGTCTGTGTGAGTATGGGCCGCGTGTGTGCCTGGAGACCAGAAAAAGGCATTGGATCCCCTAGAGCTGGAGTTACAGGAGGTTCTGAGCCAAGTGATATGGGTGCTGGGGAAAGCAGCAATTCTCTTTGCACCATCTCTCCAGCCCCCATGGCTGCTCTTTAGTGAAGCTGCTGTCTCTAGACTTGATCTGGACTGAGTGAACAGGACAGCAAGGAGCAAAGAACCTGGCTCTCAAGTGTGCTAATGGACCCTGAGCACAGTCCAGGAAGCTCACCTCAGCACTGCCTCTCTAAGGTCACAAGTCTACACTATACGTCCACTGAGTGTCAAACCTAGTTCTATAATGAGAAAGTGAGAAGAAAAAGATGTAACCTGACAGCCTTGAAAATGCACCCCGGTTGTCAGAAATAAATGAAAAGCACTAACGTAAGGACACGGCTGAGCTCCTGCCTTTTCAGCTTAGCCTTTCCTACCCTCTTATTATGAGACTCAGCACAGCACTGGTGCACCTGTCCACCCACACCCCAGCGTACACTCTGTACTCAGTAACACACACACACACACACACACACACACACACCTGTCTACCTACACCCCTGAGTACACTCAGTACTCAGTAACACACACACACACACACACA
>CABHPQ010002036.1:0-20191 GCA_902168405.1 Peromyscus aztecus
TGTTAACCAAAGGGGCCCTCAAATAACTCAGGTTATTTATTGCCAAGGCTATTGGTTGCTCTCCACAACTTGATGGTAAGGCCCTATTGTCAAAGACAACACTTACATATCTCATTGAACACAGAGAGGTTGAACTGGTCTCTAACTAGAAGCTTCCCCACTACTGACTAGTGTTTATGGTACTGGCAGATACTCTGAATGCTACCAGAGGAAAAAGGTAAACATCAACCCAGCTATAAACCCTGTGATGATCTATATTGGTGACCTGCCTGCATGATGGTCTGGTGCAGCATGGCACAGACATTGTTTGAGTCACCAACCATTATCTGATTGGATTTAAGGCTCACTCCATGTAATGGAATCCACACCTGACACTGCTCAGGTGGCCAAGAACCTGAGACTGAATAGGCCAGGGACCTGGGGAAAAACCTAAATACTATGGTTCTCCTGAAAATGACTCCTAACGACATTCTGATATACCCATAGATCTGTGTCTCACTCTGATACCATCAGACAAGTGTCTTCCTGAAGTCAATGAGAACTAATGCAAAGACCCACAGCTGAATACTGTGCAGAGAGTGATACATCTTGGAACACACAGTCCTAAACAGGATGTCTTCATTGACTCCCTCTCCTTGGGGCTCAGAGAGCCATGCAGAAGAGGAGGCAGGAAGATTTTAAGAGCCAGAGGGTGTGGAGGACACCAAAGAAACAGTATCTTCCAAACATACCAGGACTGATTCATGTATGAGTTCATGTAGACTGTGGTAACATGCACGGGGCCTGCACATCTCAACCAGCAATGAGATGAGTAAGTGGACATGTGCTCCCATCTCTAACAGAGAAGTAATCTGCAATAGTGATACTCACTTGCAAAAGAAAAATTATTTTTTTTTTCCAGTGGAGGTTCACTGAGTATATTAGCCACACTTCAGGGCTGGTGTCATGGCCAGCAGTAGACAGCCAACACAAAACAAACTTACAAGTATTTTTGGAGTTTTTTTTTTTGAGACAGGGTTTCTCTAGCCCTGACTATCCTGGAACTCACTCTTTAGACCAGGTTGGTCTTGAACTCAGGGATCCACCTGCCTCTGCTTCTCATGCGGCTAGGATTAAAGGTCTTTTAATTAAAGGATTAACTGGTCTTTTGCTTGTATATTACAGTTTCTAATTTTGAATTTTTATGGTGTGTGTGTGTGTGTGTGTGTGTGTGTGTGTGTGTGTGTGTGTGTGCATTTCTTGTGCTCTTAGTTCCCCCTTTTTTCCATTTTTGTTTGTCAGTCTGTTCATTTTGTATTATCCTTATTTGTTTATCTTCTTTGACTGTTTTCTGAAGAGAAAGAAAGAAGGCATGGAGTTTGAAGAGTGGGTTGGGAGGAGGGGAGGATCTGGGATGAGATGAGGGAGGGTAGACTGATCAGAATATTTTGTATGAAAATAACTTGATTTCAATTAAAAAGTTAAAAATAAAATAAAATTATAAAGAAGAAGGAGGAGAAGAAGAAGAAGAAAAGGAAGAATTGTCTCCATCTGCTTGGCCCATGGCCTGTCTGTGGGGTATGGTCTTGATTGGTAAGGGATGTGGGAGGGCCCAGCCCACTGTGAGCAGTACCATCTCTGGGCAGGTGGTTCAGGGTTGTATAAGAAAGGTAGCTGAACATGACTCTGAGACTGAGCAGCCTTCTTCCATGGTTCCTGCTTTGAATGATTTGGCTTCTCTTGGTGATGAACCATAACCTATAAGATGAAGTAATAAAACTGAACTAAGACAGCATTATTATTATGAATTAATTAATTAGCTAATTAATTAATTTTGAGACAGTCTCACTGTGTACTTGAGGCTGGTCTTAAAATCATGATCCTCCTGACTCCACCTCCCAAATCCTCAGATTATAGGAATGTGACACCATCCTTGGCTAGCTCTCTGGTTTTATTTAAAGCAGAATTGAGATGGTTTACACAGATGCACAGAGACCAAAACACATGCTCTCAAACAAAGTCTACAAAGAATAAAGGAGATGAAAGACTAGTAGGTGAAAACCGCTGGCCAAGAAAGACCGAGCCTTGAACGTAAGCACCGAGCTTCCTCCTGGCCAGGGGAAGACAGCACACAGTGCCTTAGGTAGTGTTCTTTTTGTTGTCTTATAGCAGAGTGTCCATTCCCCCAGTTCACTTACTTGGTGAAACTTTATTGTAGTACTTGGACACTGTGTTAAGCACTGAAGGAAGATACAGTGGTGACCAGAAGTCCAGAAGTTCTGCCCTTCACAGAGCAGGTAGTGGGAAGGCAGGTGGACAAATTCTTACAGTACCCTAACTTCTCCAGGCTGTGCAGAGAGGCATGGGGTGCACTTGACTCTGACGGAATGTTAGGGGGGGTTTTGTTGTGCACAGAAACATTTCAAACGACCACACCTTTCCAATAACATAGATTATCATTGTGGGATTTCAATATTACTTGTCAAACAGATTTCTGTTTCTCTTGTCCCAGGTGTTTCAGGAGTTGTGAATTTAATTGAAATGACAGACTACATACAACTAGTCCTGAAAATGGGACATAAATGGTATCAAGAAACCTTGGTCACAAATCTAGGAATCGCTCAATGGCATTAATGTCTCATTCCCAAGGAACATGTGTAAGGCAATGACAGCATGTGCCCATGCTAAGAAAGCCCCTATGAAACTCGAGAAAGTTCAGCTTAAAATGTCAAAGGGTGCCAGCCACAAGCTCTGTGGACTTGCTTTCTCCATATGTCCCAAGCTTGGGAAGTGGATTTGTGGCTACTTGGGCAAGGGTTGTAGGCTCTTTCAGCTAAGGCTGAGACCCAACCAGGGTCAAGGCTGCAGCTCCAGCTTAGGCTCTCACAATGTCCAGGCCCCCATTAAGGCCCCAGAGTAAAGGTCCCTATTTGCCAGTGTGAAGATAGATGGACTGGTGTGACCCTCTTCACCTCCACACAATTTGAAGATGGTTGGTGATCTGTGCTGTTTTTACAACTAGACTTGAGGTGGGTTTTCTTAAAAAAGAGAGATAATGCTATTTATTGGCACATGACTTTAAAATTAATAATGACATCAGAGCCAGCAAATGTGTTCCATGTGTCACATGCTCTACTCATCCACATTTGATCATTAATTTTAATTCTTTTGCTTTTTTTTTTTGAGGCCGGGTCTCATAGCACAGGCTGGCTTCAAACTCATCAGGTAGCTGAAGATGACCTTGAACTCCTGATCCTCTTGCCTGCCTCACTTCTTAACTGCTAGGATTACAGGTGTGTTCCACCAGGCCTGGGAGGCATTTGACAATTTACTAATTGAAATATTATTATTATTATTATTTTCCTAAGTACGCTGTTTACACCAGGGTTTGGGCCTCTTTCCTGTCTCTTCAAACACTGCTGACAGGAAGGCGTGGCACCATCACTGAAACCCTCACCTCTGTTGGCTCACTACAGCATTGACCCACAAAGGGGGGCAGATGACTAATCAGAACGTGAAAAATCCCAAGGCGTGGGGGGAGAAACTGACTCAGACTTTTCATGAAATATGAAATGCAGACTGGGATGATACAAAACTGAAAACCTTGGTTTTGAAAAAAAAAACATTATTATATGTTATATGTAAACTCTTTCTGCTGAAGTCCAAAAGTAGTTCTGGATGGTTAGTGTGGAGAACTGTGATCTAGAGGCGGGAGCAGCATAGTCGTGAATGTGGGTTCATTAGAAGCCACCACACACTTTGGACACAGGACACAGAGAAGCAGCACTGACCAGGAAGCTTCCTCTCTGCTAGCTAGCTTTCACAGGAAGGTTCATTAACAGTCTTACCCAACTGCGAGTCCCGTGAGCTACAATAATATGGTGAAAAAGTGGCATGAAGGTTATAGGAGTAACCAACTGCTTTACGATTGGACTTAAGGCCTCTTCCAAAGGACCAAACACTTGCCTGGTGCTGTAAAGGAACCAATGGTTGGGGAGCTCGCAGGATCCAGGGTGAACCTGTTACCATTACTCTGCTGAATGGACAATTATCAAAATGCTCTCTAAATTCACATCTCTACACCCATCAATTAGTGCTGAACTCATCAGAGAAGTTGCTTTGTGCAGTGGACCATGGTTAATGCAGGGAGTCACTGACTGGTCAAAGTACAGAGAGTGTGTCAGTGAAGTGCTCAGCCACAAATGGGACATCTGTTTTGTACCATTTCCCTAAAGCTCAGGGACCATCCCAGAAGAGGGGGTGAAAAGTTTTAAGAGTTAGAGGTCGGAAGGACTAGGGCAAAACAGCATCTTCTGGACATGACAGGTCCACTGTCACCCCCAGCTAGGAGATGAGAAATTTAGATTAAAGTACAGTCTGTCTAAAGCTTAAAATCTTTCCACGGCTTATGTAGTTACACATCCATCTTTTGCATATGTCGTATCACATGTATAAGCATGTATTATTCTACTGGAGTAGAAAAGTTGAATTTTTGATGATTACCTGAAATATTATCTTTAAATCTAAAAGCACATTAAGAGTTAAACACTGTAAATGACCTAAAATAATTTTATGACAGTGTTGTTGTTAATATTACTAACCTTAGTAAAGATGCCTAAGTAGGACATATCTGTTGCTATTATCTCATCATCTACACAATTTCCAAATTCATGTCTGCATCCTTTTCAAAGTAGAAAGAAGTTGCCCATTTAAAATGCACTGGAGGCAAGCTGGGTGTGGTGGTGCACACCTTTAATCCCAGCACTCTGGAGGCGGAGGCAGGTGGATCTCTGTGAGTCTAGTCTTGTTTACAACACAAGGTCCTTGACAGCCAGGACTGTGACACAAAGAAGCCCTGCCTGTGTAACACCCCCTCCCCGAAATGCGCCGAAGAGAAAGTTGTCTTAACTTGGAGTGAAGACACAATCACTCTATGGGTAGCAGTCCTGTTGAATCTGGTATGAAGAGAGCTCCCTGTCCTTTCAGATTAGGGAAACAAGGGCAGGGAGATGGAGACATGGGGACCGGAAAGCACCTCAGTTCTCTGCAGCTGGGGGCTCCCACACGTATTTCTGCTCCCTGTCTTTGGAGTCTGCCTTCTAGCCCCGTGTCACACGATGTGTGTGACATCGTCACCTCATCTGCACGGGTACAAGCAGGATGGCAGAATATGGAGGGGACTGTGTTTCCTGGGAAGGCACTGTTTAAGGGTTCATTTCTGGTGCTGTGGGCAGTAGTCGAAAGAGATGCCTGGCAGACAAGCTAGAGTGGTGTATGACTGCCCACTAAGGAGACTAATTTTACTAAACCACACAGACGAGACTAACATAAGTGTTAAGTGTCCAATCAACGCTATCAAGAGTCCGGTGCGTAAGAGCTGCGTCATCTGCCTTTCATCTGTTGATCCTAACCTGATCTGGGGGCCAGTTAGAGGGAATACAGTTGGGACTGACGGCCTCACACTCTCTGTGAACTTGAACTTACCAGTGGAGAATAGGAAAGTGATTGGAAACAGACTCAAGGCGTCGGGTTCTTGGAGCCCAGAATGCTAGGGCAAGGCAACAGAGAACCTAACAAGACTGAGGTGGGATTTAGGATTCTGCTTTACCCTGGGTGGAATCATCTGCTCACTGCTGATGTTAATCAGAGCTCAGGATTTCTCAGTTGGGTGCTGGGCGTAGGAGCTTCTAGGAGCTAGACCCTAGTTCCCTGAGTGACACATTGCCCGGCCTTCGCTGTGTGGTCAAGCTGCTCAGGGATTCCACTGAAATAACTATTCTTTTCACACTTGAAAATTGTTTCCAAACAACTGTTTCCTCTTAACATTCCCAAAGCGGAATGACTTTTTGAATTTTGTGTGGCTTCCAACTCTGTCAGTATTAGAGACCTCAAATCAATCCCAACAGCCCACTGCCATCTTCCCCCAAAGAGTTCCTGAGAGTGTTGCAGCCACGTTGGGTCCAGTCTGTTTAGGTCATTACCATGCCTGCCCCCCTACCCCCACTATCTCCCATTGTCATGGTCCAGGAAGTACCTTTGATTACCACAGGGGTCTCAATGGTTGCTTCTATCACTTTTATTTCTATCACTTTTTTTTTTGAGCAGTTGTGTTTAGTTAAAATAAGCAAAGTTATACAGAAAGGAGGTAGGAGCAGAGTGTCCAATGCCTATTGTTAGAGTCCTGAGGAAGGAAGAGAGGGAAGAAGGGAGGGAGAGAGGAAGGGAGGCAGGCAGGTAGGCAGGCAGACAGGCAGACAGGCAGACAGGCAGGCAGACAGACAGGCGGTCAGGCCAGCCGCAGGGCAAAATCATTGCATAGTAGGCCGCACAGCCTAATAGAAATCGATTCTTTAGTACGTGTGGTTTTTTTTTTTAATTTATTGATTCTTTGTGGATTTCATATCATGCATCCCGATCTCACTCATCTCCCCATGCCCTCGTCTCCACCCTCTGCCCTTGTGAATCCCCCCCCCCCAAAAAAAAAACCCAACGAAACAAAATTTAAAATAGCCAGCAAAACAAAACAAATCTCAGCGTGGAAGCTGTAGTGTGGCCCAGTGAATTACACAGTATACCCCTTAGTCCATACATCTTTTCTTGTAAGTGTTCTTTGCCATGGGCCGTTGGTCTGGCTCAAGGCCTCTAGCTTCTGCTATCCTGTGGATACTGCGCCCTCACTGGGACCCTGCCCAGATATCCTGTTGTTGTCCTGTGTCTTGGAGATCCTGTAGCTTTGGATCTGCAGATCCGGCCCCTTCACGTACTCCAGCAGTTCATAGTTGAGGTGGATGCTGGGGTGGGCTCACTCATAGCCCTGGTTCTGGTCCTGAGTGGTAGTTGGGTTGGTCAGCCTGCCAGCTTTCCCTTATCATCACCACTAGGGCGAGTTCTCCAGCACTGCCCCCACCCCGCCCATTGGTTAGATCACCCAGTGGAGCCAACATCAAGGAGCAGGGCCAGTTCTCCCACTCAAGAGCCCTCAGGTCTGGGTCTCCCCAACTCACAGCACCAAGGTCAGCTCTACTGTTTTGTCAAAAGCAGTAAGTATATGGCCCGAATTGCTGCAGTTGATGAGGGACAGGGTCAGTTCTTCCGTTCTCATGCTCCGGGCACTGGCTCCCCTGCCTGCCGCAGTTGGCAAGGGATGGGGGCGGAGAGGGCATATTTCCCCAACCCATCCCACCATATGGCAGACGAGGCAGGTGCCCTCTCCTGCTCTCACGTCCACAGGACCAGTTCACCGGAGCCCCTGCCAGCAGGGTTTAGCTCTAGTGTGCTCTGGGCGATGTGCAGGACCTGCTCTGCCGTGTGCTGCAGCTGGTGAGGGCCAGACCAGCTCTCCTGCTCTCATGATCCGGGGCCAATTCTCCTGCCTACAAGGGACGAGGGAAAGGAGGACATCTTTCCTTCACCCATGCCACCACATACATGGCGGATGAGCGGTGGGCTCAGCTCTCCTGCCCTCTGGACTGGCTCGCCTGTGCCTCGCCAAGAGGGTCAGCTCTGATGTGCTGCTTGGGTGAGGTGCCGTACCAATTCTCCCACTCTCGTGACCCCAGGTGGTAAGGGACAGGGGAGGGGAGAGCTCTTCTCTCCCTAGCCCCCCCCCCCCCGCCCCCATATGGCAGATGAGAGCTGGGGCCAGATCACCTTGGTCCCCGTCAACAGGGTCAGCTCTACTGTGGTGCCCGGGCAAGGCGCAGGGTCTGCTCCTCCAGCGCCGCAGCCAGGCAGGGGCAGGATCAGTGATCCCGGGACTAGCTTTTCCCGCCTGCTATAGGTGGGAAGCCGGTTCTTCAGAACAGCCTGTTCTCTCCTGTTGCTGTTGGAATTATGTGGACAGGCAGAATATCATTCTGTACGCAGTCACACTCATGCTTGAACAACAAAGGCTGGGCCTTCTTATGTAAATGCGCATGCCCGATTCCGCAGGCCACTTCCTCCGGGAGGAGACCTCCGCTCCTCACCCCAGATGGCACTGTGCCCAGCCCGCTTTCCCTCTTGTCAGTCTCCATTACATCATCGCTTCTTACTAGTCCGCCGCGCGCTTGCTTCTCTCTTGTGTATTCATTAGCTGGCTTGTTTATTGTGTCTTCACTAACCAGAGTGTGGTTCTGTGAGGGAAGAGGCTCTGTCTTGTTCTTGGGAATCTCCAGGGCCCTGAGGATGCTTGGCATGTGAGCAACCCTACAGGAGGTATTTGTTTATCAAGTGACTGTAAAATGCCCAGAGAACAACTTTCCGTCATTTACTGTGGGCGCCTGCGCATGCCCCGTGACGTGACTGGCACGCAGCAGGGGCTTGTTCTGGGCTCAGGGCTGATGGGATTGCCATGTTCTTAATTCACCTTTTAACTGACTTCTTACTTCTGTTTCTGACTTAGCATCGGCCTGTGGAACGTGCTAGAAGATGTGGTTAAAAACACAGCAGACTCTTGGATACTGGGACCGTTGGGTGGCACTATAGGTTTCTGTGCTGACTTGGTGTGAGCTGTGGGCAGCTCACTTAACTGCTCTGCAGGCCACTCTTCTCATTAGTAAAAGTAATTCGTAGTAAAAATAATCAGTAAAAGTAACTTACAAAGTGCCCTGAAGCCCTTAGAGCAGCAGTTCTCAACCTGTGGGTCACGACCCCCCAGGGTTGGCCATCAAATACTCCGCATATCAGATATTTACCTTATGATTCACAACAGTAACAAAATTACAGTTATGAAGTAGCAGTGAAATAGTTTTATGGTGTGTGTGTGTGTGTGTGTGTGTGTGTGTGTGTGTGTGTGTCACCTCAACATAACTTCCTTAAGTGTATTAACGGGTCACAGCATTAGAAAGGTTGAGGACCACTTAGAGGCGTATAGCTAAAACCAGGGGCTCCCACCCCCTTGGCTTTTCACTTTGTCAAAGACCTTTGAGCCCATGCTTCTTTGCTGTGCACTCTGAGTCTTTGTACTCAAAGTGTGGTTATTTATCACCTTTTTATTTTTCTACGCCATTTTCACTTGAGGAGGTCAAGATTTATTTATAACTTCATAAGTACTATTATTTTAAAGAGTACTAAGATGACTTCTTTGAAATCGTAAGAATTGTCTACACATTGGTCCTAATTACAAACCATTTGTTTTCATTATCACACGCACCATGGAATTCCATTATAAGCAACAGCTAGTATGTGCTTTAAGAAGGTTTAGCTAAACGTCAGAGTCCCGCAAATGGTCAGTTTCCTGAACGTTCTTCCTCCAGACCTCCCTTTGCTCCTCTGCTGCCTGCAATCCGAGTGAGTGAGCATCCCTCCTTCAGTCTCTGACCCTGCACGTTCTTTTAAGATGCTGCCATTGAAAATCCAAACCCTCGGTGACTTGGTAGCTTCGGTCTTGTCTGATGTGCCCATGGTGGGTGTTTCTGTGCGTTTACTGTGTCCTTCCTGGCACCCGCCAGCCACGCCTTTATCTGCATGCTCTTTCTTTCTCTACAATGCCATTTCTGACCTGTATGCGTGGCAAGCACACACTTCTCTTGTAAGGCGCAGCTCGGACTTCACATACTTTGGTAGCTTCTGACCCACCCTCCCTAGTGCTGGTCATTCTGGCTTATCTTCTCTGTCCTAATGCTGTCTGACTGACTTTGCCTCATATTCAATCGCTTCTCCTTTTCATATCTGTATCACTTGTGGAGAATTCATGGTGCATAAAGATTTTTGTCTTTTTAATTTTCGTATTCTTAGGCATAGCCTAGAAGTCTCAATAAGTGTTTGTTGAATGGACAAGTGAGTAAAAATATAGTGGTTTAATTTCTAGCCTCACACACAATTCTGAGAAGGTTTGACCAGTGTGTAGGAAATGCTCTTTGAAATGGCTTCTGGGTAGTAGTGGGGTCAGGAGGTGAATTCAGAGGATTCTGGGTATCCTAAGGCAGATGTCTACAGCTGAGGGTAGTATGGGTCACATTTGTTTTAGCTTACATTTCCTCATCTAATTAAGAGATGTTAATTGGACCACCCACCAGGCAGGTGACTGGAATGTTGGGATCCCTGGCTTTCCCCCCATCATAATGGCAATGGGATTCACTGTGAATTAAAGTGTGTGTGGTGGTCCATGGGTGGAGTTGACAAAACTTGAAGATTATTTTAGAAAATGTGGCTTTTGTGGCCTCTTACTAATTATAATCTCAGTTAAAACATTTTAATATGAGAACCAAAGAAAATTTAGTAAAGAGCTGAAATCATCAACAAATCTATTATTCCAAACAACAGATTTTTTTCCTTTTGTACATAGCACCACATGTGTACATATTTGCACATAGTTGTAGCTGTGAGATTGGTTTCTGTTTTCCTTTAGGAAAAAAAGATGAACATAAGGTATTTTCTGCAAATTCATCCTGACATGAGCTTCTCCTCTCCCTTCCCCCTCCTGACCCCCTCTTCCCATCCCCTCCCCTTCACTATTCAGATTCCTTTTCTCTTCTTTCTGCAATGAAATATCTGTTCCACTTACAAGTGTTGAGAACACGCTTTGGGACTCAGTGTTGGCCAAATTTCACTCAGCCGTTCCTCTGCTGCCACACAACAGAGTTCAGTCACACAGTCTCACCTCCTTAGCTTGGCCTGTGCACCGCTGAGCCACCGGCTCCTCTACGGTCTCATCTCCATGTCGCCTTTGCTCACTCAGCTCTGATCACCCTGGGCCCCTTAAGTTTTGTGAGCTTACTAAACGCCAGGCTCAAAAAAACAGTCCATTTATCATATTTCCGTCCATTGAATTATTATCTACCTTATTACCCATCTTCAAGAGTCACTTAGCAACGTGAAAGAAGGACTGTTGGCTTCATCTTCATCAGGACCGTGCTGGGGAGGCACTACTCTGTCTTCTAGAGACAGCCAATTGCGGTTCACTTTTTCAAGGGCAATGGAAAGAAAAACGGAAAGAGAAAGGCACAATAGAGATCAGTGTCAGTCACTTGCAGGATGATCATTCTGTGCTCTCTGTTGAGAAAATGGATGGTTAGCCAGTGTTTTTCAGGGACTTTCATGCTACATACATGCTCTGGGCTGCCATTGCTCAGGATTGTGCTTAGGGCGACAAGGTGGCAGTGTGCTCTCTCCCACACTCTTAAAGACCTGTGTGTTCTAAGAAAGTGAAGGATGACTGTTGGCCTAGTTAAATATGTCTCCCACGAGCATCGAGTGAGATCTGGGATGCACATAGTGTTCTGTATTCTGCCAGAGGTTGGACTAGGGTCTCTAGGCTTGCATGGCAAACACTTTTACCCCCAGAGCCATCTCACTGGCCCTTGTCTTGTTTTTGAGACAGAGTCTCTTACTGGACTGGAACTAGCAGATTGGCTAGGCTGCCTGACCAGTGAGCCCTGGGTTCTTCCTGTCTCTTTCCTGAGCTCTGCCTGTACAGGCATGTGTCATCATGTCTGGCTCCCCCCTGCCCCCACCCCCGATCTTGGACTCTGGAGACCAAACTCAGGTCCTTGCACTTGTAAGACAAGTGCTCTACTGACTAAGCCATCTCCCCAACCCCAATATTAAAAATTTTGACAGGCTCTAGAGATAGTCTGGAAACCGTAAAGCTGAAAGTATAGGCTCCATTAAGATTCTGTGATGGACTGAGCCAATTCAGGCTGAAAAAAAAAAAAAAAACCGACTTGAGAATGCTTAAATACTAATAGTCTCAATGAGGAGTCTGCCAGCCACAAGCATATCATGTAAGCTAAAGTCTACAGCCAGAGACCAAGTGGCCTTTTAGACCCCTGGGCTGACAAATAGAGATCTCACTCCAGACTCCCACAGAGGTCAGAAAGCACTGTGTCCAGTGTGTGACTCCATGAGCTCTGAGGCCACATGCATGGCTCCTAGCTCCAGCTCGGTGAATATCTACAGAGTTTACTGCTGAACTGTGCTATGTGCAGAGCGCTTGATACAGAGCAGATTCTCAGAAACACCAGTATTTATTCTCCCTCCCCAAGAGGGGCAATCAGAGTGCTGTATGAACTTACACACCAACTAAGGAAGCTGTGGGGAAGCTGGGCCATCTGGATTCTGAAATGGATCCTTTAACACTGAGAACTTGGTTCTTTGCTCTTATGGTATTCACTGTAGTTCCCTACAGATATAAAGGGTTAAAGATCGTATTGTTAAGATTGTATTAGAATTGTAGGTATGCCAAGTAATGAGCTCCCTCATCTCCTTCTATCTTATGAGTGTCCTGGAAATAGGCTAGATTCTGGAATTGAAAAATGATTTGTAGATAAACATGGGAACACTGTTCCAGGAGAGGTTGTCTGTAGCAATGGAATTACATGGAGGGCACAGATAACCCAATTTCACTGAGAAACACCAACTTCGACACTGGAGAAGTGTGGAGTGTTCTGAGAAAAACTAAATACAGATTTGCCACGTGACCTAGCCACACCACTCCTGGATAATTCCCCAAGGAATCAAAGTCAGCACACAATACTTGCATACCAGTGTTTATTGCAGTACTGTCTACAACAGCTTGGTGAAGGAAGGTTCTTAACAACAGAGGGAGGGATAAAGAAAATGTAGTGTGTGTACATATGGAATTTTGTTCAGTCATAAAGAAGAACAAAATTATGCCATTTGCAGGAAAATGGATGCAACTGTAGGTAATCATATTTAGTGAATTAAAAAAGTCTCAGACAAATGTTTCATGCTTTCTTTACCCATTGATCCTAGGTTATGTATAAGTCCACAGAACTACACATGTGCACATGACCTAAAAGTTGAAGTAAGACTGTCTAAAAGAACAAAGGCTCTAACAGGAGGGGGAAGGGTGAAGAGGAGAGGGTGGGTATATAGAGAGAATGTGCTTATAAAGACATTGTATGCTTGTATGGAAACACCCTTATGTAATCCAATACTATGTACAATGAATATACATCAACTAAAATCACTCACTAGCTTTGAGACTTCTGTGTTCCAGCCACTGTGTGAAGCTCTTAGGATGCTGTGGAGAAGACAGACAAGTCTCTTGGGAGACAGACATTAAACAACTAGTTACAGGAGTTTGAATATTAACCACCGGCTGCTAAGGGAGTATGTGCTACAAGAAGAGAAAGGTTTCCAGAAGAAGTCATGTTTGAGCCAAGGCTGAATGTAGTGAGGAGCTGGTCAAGAGGAGAGAGAGTTTCCCAGGCGAATGCAGCACTGGGCCAGTGTTATCAGTGTCTCCTTAGTGTAAAGGTGCTTTTGCAGAAGCCATATGTGAGAATCACTTCCAGGTGCCCCGGGCTTGCTGGAGAGAGAAACAGCGCAGGAATCATACACAGCTAGCATACTCAGGGAATCCTGCTTACTTTGTCAGCGTTGGCCTGATTTGTGTGCAGGACAGAGGGTCCTGTCTGCTGTAGAACTGAAGACTTTCGGGAAGCTTTTTCTTATGCGGAGACTAATGTCTTAGGATGGCAATTTCTTTCTCGAAAATCTCAGTGAAATTCAAGAATGTCTAACACCTTAGCAGAGAACAGTGGGACAATACTCTTTGAAGGAAGCAAGAGGGAGGGAAGATGCAAAGGCCTTTCTGGGTGTGGGAAGAGTGGACAGAAATTAGAGGAGGGAGAAACCTTTGAAGATAGCATGCATCTATTCAAAGGGGAGGGTGGCCGTGGAGGAGAGTGGAGAGGTTCTTCAGACCAGAACTACATAGGCCTATCCTGGAGGGCCACTCAAGAAGAAAATACTGAATGTGTAAGTGGTTTTCATGAATGCTGTGAATATAGGCATGGCCCTGCAAGGATGTCCAGTCTTTTGTGTGTTCCCAGGCATCCATAGCTACCCTAGGACACATGTGGTGTGTGGGTGTAGACTGGACATGGCTAGAAGGAAGCAAGAGTAAAATTTCCGTGTTGTAAAGCCAGGCATGGTGGCACATACCTGTGTTCTCACTTCTCTGTGGTTATGTTTCTGCAGATGTCACGAGATGTGGTGTTTTGTGTGCCCTCGGCGCCTACTTTTAGAATTACTTGAGATTTATTCTCCCAGGATTCTCTGCGCACTAAGTGTATTACCCTGAATCTGTTACTTTTCTGTGTGAGTTCAGAATTCTGATGGAATGGAAGAGAAGAGGGTGATTGAGATCGAGGTCAGACTCAAGGCAAAAAGTGTGGTGAGCCGATAAAGGAAGAAGTGTTAAATGAGAAGCCCTCTGATAGCATCTAGAAGGGACCTGGCTCAGTTAGGGTCGTAGTGGAGATTCCCTGAGAGAGCGGTACTGAGGTGAGATGTGAAAGACGATCAGGTATTAAGCAGATTCACAGGGGGAACTGTAGGAAGCAATCCAGGCCAGGGAGCCGGGTGATGATGGAAGTGATTTCCCAGATAGACAGAATGTAAAACTAACACAACTTTATTATTTCATTCAACAAGTCTATATTTCACATAGTCTTCTGGCCCCGGAGGCACAATTATGAATGAAAGCCCAACATTCAATGCGCCTACATTGTAGTAAGCACCAGGGAGAAGTGATAAGGATGTATCCTTTGTTTTGAGATGGACGGAGCTGCCGTCATATGTGGAGATGGGAGATGCCGAGGGAGGGCTGGATTCGTGCATGTAGAACAGGCTAGCTTAAGTGCACATGGGAATCCTAAGGAGTCAGGGCTGTATGTGCCTTGAGTTTCGGAGTTGTCTGAGGCTGACACATATGTTTGGAAATATTTAATATCTAAATGATAACTAACATGGCAGGAGTGGGTGTGGGGCCCCAGGACTCCATAAGCAACACACAGCACAGCTTGAAGGGGAGCCATAAACTCTTCCTTCCTCAAATTGCTTTGGTCAGTCATTTCACCACAGCCACAAAGCACAGAGACTAAGGCAACTTACAGAAGGGTGAGAGTCCATCATAGTGGGAAGGCACAGCGGCAAGCGGTAGACATGGTGGCGGGAGCAGGGAGCTGAGAGCTCACATTTTTGAGCATAAGCACCAAGCAGAAAAAGCAAGCTGGACGTGGTGTGAGGCTTCTAATCTCAGAGCCCACCCCCAGTGACGTACTTCCTGCAGCAAGGCTGTACCTCTTAAGCCTCTCTAAGCAGCACCACTAAGTTCCAACACCTGAGCCTCTGGGGGACCTTCTCACAAGCCACTATAGTGTGGCAGTGGAGATGTGAAGTAGCTGCTCTCACTCTTCCTTCCACAAGTGGCCTTAGTCGTTGTGTTTTTTTTCACAGCAACAGAAAATTAATTTTCTGATAATGATGGGCCATACCCTTTAATCACGAGCCCAGAGAAACCCTTCCTTCCTCAAATTGCGTTTGTTCGTCATTTTGCCACAGCAACAAGACAAACAATAAATGTATGGTCATGGATTGACAGCAGCTCCTGCCTTTGTCCTTTGATCTGGCTTCATGGTTATCTCCGCAGCCCATTGGTTATTGGTCATTTGGTGACCTCAGCAAAAAGCTATTCTTTTTTTTTTTTTTTTTTGTCTAGGAGTCTCAAGGGTGAAGTAACAAGGCCAGAATGGAATGGATTGAAGAATGAGTGGGAGGTAAAAAAATGTAGGACACTAATGTGTCCTGTAACATGACATTTGAAGAATGTTGTCTTCCCGCCATGCAGCCTGAGTTCCTGGCTGGAGTGAGGTCAGCTCAAAGGGAGGTGGTAACTTTGCAAGAACCCCAGTTGGAAGTTTAGAAGTTGTTAGGTTTGTCTTTTTTTTTTTTCTCTGCCATTTTTTCCCCTCTGGAATATGACATTGATTAGAATGTGAGTGTTTGAGGTGATGACAAGGGAGTGTTGGAGAAGGGGCTGGAGTTTCTAGAACACACATTGAGTTAATTCTACTGATATATTTGAACAGCATGGATAAATTGGGAAAACATGGCACAGACCACACACAGCTCTTGAATGCTCCCCTGCTGGTGTAAGGATTATATTCCTCCATCCCTTTTGTTATGTATTCTCTATCATTCTCTGTCAGTGTATCTGCTATTCCTGAAGGAGTACCACCCTTGTGATCACTCCCAGGGTATGGTATGGTGTTTCTCAGCCTTGTCATGAGGCTGAGGGGAGGAAGCTGGGGAGTTCATTGACTTTAGGCATGCTTGTCTGGATTGGCAATGACTTTTGCCTTGTCCTTTATGGTTTCTGTAGATTGCCTCTGCCCTTCAGGCTACTAAAAACTTTTTCTCTTTTACTGTATCAAGCTGATAATAGAAAAAAATAATTAAAAAAACTTATTCTCAGAGGCTATGCATAACATGAAGCTTTCCCTTTAGAATGTTCTTTAGAAAGAACCCCAAGAGTTGGTATTTATGTTAGTTCAGCAAATTATACTTTCAAAGAAAGCACATACGAACAGTCCACCCACTCACCTCACCTTGCAAGAGAACACACATTTACAATATATCATACAGTCAAAGTCAACATCCAGAGTAGACCTCTCCCCTCCTATATCTCTTTAAAACATATAAGACTATCTTCCTCATATCTAAATCCCAATTTATGTACCAAAAACCATTTCAGAGTGATATAGACGTGGTGGAAATAATGAGACTCCTGCTTAGACATCTTACCATCTCTTTCTCATATTGCCTTAACACATGAAGACCACAGCTGGACCTCTGTCCTCCCAAGTCCAGGTCAATACTCTTCTAGATATTTATAGATGTCCCTTGAGCATATGGAATCACATTGAATTTATATTTGTAAAGAAATCGAACAATTTCTTATGCAAATAAGAGCATGTTGCCATTCAAAGAGGTTTGAGACATCAAAGTACCGAAGCTTAGTACTACAACTTTTTAATATTTATATTTATACAGTATTATTTATATTTATATATTATTATTTATGTTCACTTTGGAGGAAAATGCCTGGCAACAGCATCTTCAAACAGAAAGCCTTGAACCAATTATTGTCTCATCCTTAGTGCCCTCTTATGCCAAAGCTAACATATTTTAATCATATACGGCAGAGCTCAACACCAAATATTAACTTTTCATTCACACAAAGCTTATTTGCTCAGTAATAGCAGTGTGAGACTAGATTCTGAATATCTGTTGTCTCTTATACCCTCTTTGGATGTCTCCCTTTGTTTGAATTTTTGTTTCATGTTATCATTTATATCACATACTCTTTACTTTTTCACTGTTTACCTCTTTCTCTGTAGAGATGTATTTAATGAGTGGATGTGTGGGTGTCCACTCTTTTGACATTACTTGGATGTGCTTAAGATGAATTCCTGACCATATAAACTTTGTAAATGAGAAGTTAATATTTGGTGTTGAGCTCTGCTGCATCTGGTTAAAATATGTTAGATTTGGCATGAAAGGGCACTAAGGATGAGGCAAGAGTTGGTCCAAGGCTTTCTGTTTGAAGATGATGTTTCTAGGCATTTTCCTCCCACTGAGTTATAGTATAATATGTACTAAATTTTAATACTTGAATGTTTCAAACCTATGTGAATGGCAAAATGCTTTTTTTAAGTATAAGAGATGGTTCAATTTCTTTAAAAATATAAATTCAATGTAATTCAATATGCTCAAGAGACATCTAGAAATGGCCAGAAGGACAGAGGTCCAGCTGTGGTCTTCATATATTAAGGCAGTATGAGAAGGTGATAGAAAGATGTCTAAGTAGGAGCTACTTTATCTCTACCATGTTTATATTATTCTGAAATTATTTTTGGTACACAAATTAGGATTTAGCTCTGAGGGTGATAATCTTATAAGCTTTAAAGAGCTATTGGAGGGATTTGCTCTGGGTGTTGACTTTGACCATATCATATGTTGCAAATGTGTGTTCTCTTGCAAGGTGAGGTGAGTGGATGGGCTGCTATGCCTTACACTTTGATGGTCCAGGTGTGTATTTCCTACCACAGGCCCCTACGTGTCATCCCTGGATTTACTTCCATGCCCTGAACTAATTCTACCACAGAATTCCACAGAACTTTAGTGCCATGAGAGTAACACTGAGGCACACTTCCCAATCCTCCATAGCTGTGTTCCCTGGGTACCCCCAAAAGACTATATAGAGAGAACTCTCCATGCCCAGCTCACTTTTGTGTGTTTGGATGGCCCAATGCAAGCATAGCTTCTCAGACACAGTGCTGTGCAATAATCTTTCAGTGCACTGTGTGGATATATGTGTCTATGATTGGTTTAATAAACAAGCTGACCGGTCAATAGCTGAACAGGATAAAATTAGGTGGGAAAGACAAACTGAGAATGATGGGATGAGGAAGGGTGGAGTCAGAGGAGTCACCAGCCAGATGGAGAATGAGTCAGACATACAAAATGGGACAGAGATAAAAGCCATGAGCCTCAGGGCAGCACATAGATAAATTAAAATGGGTCGTAAGAGCTAGTTAGCAACAAGCCTGAGCTATTGACTGAGCATTTATAAGTAATCTAAAGTCTCTATGTTGGTTATTTGGGAGCAGTCAGGACAGGAAAACTCCCCCTACAACATAGGGATGGACCAGCTCTTGAAATGCTCTGATTAGCAGAGCTGCCATAGTCAGACTTCATAGTCAACCCATAACTGTGACCCAAGCTAGCATCCCCTCAATAGCCCCTTATTAATTCTATGAACCCCAAGCCCACACTCCCATCACAGTCAGTGACATGGGGTCCAGTGGCTGCTTTTGAGGTAGCAGTCCATCTTCATGTGTACTTTCTTTCTCTTCTCTTTCCACTGTGACCTTCAGATGCAGTGTTCTTGCTTAGCTGCTAGAGGGAAAAATGAAAAGATTTTCTGTGTTGGTAATCTCTAGAACGGTTGACATGCAAGGCATATGACTGTACACCACACACACACACACACACACACACACACACACACCCCACACACACATCTGCACATAGATATCCCACATATTTTCTGGTATATGTAGTACAGAGAAGAGATATTTATATATTTATATGTAGTCATACATAAATTTACATAATGATATTTTATATATGTCACACATATTCATATGCTTCTTTTTCTAGGATTTCTACTTCTAATTCAATGGTCTCCTTGAGAAGTGAGTGTGGCTTTTTAAGTTAAGGGGTTGTCAATTAGTGACTGAAAGACAGACCATTCTGGAGTGCGATGGACTGGGTAGCACAATCAGAACAAGGAAGTTCAGAGAGAATCAGGAATCAGTAGCGAGCAAAAGGCTCTGTTCACTTAAACCAGTTCCCAAGTCATGAATCAGCACCCAGGAGGTCTAATCCACGCTACCGGAAGTGGCCATCTCCCAGCTTCTGTGATCACCATTTGGTTTTAAGATTAGACTAGGCTTTGCTGCAGTAACAAAGAACACTGGTTTTCAGTGGTTCATTTCCTGTTTTGGATGCTGAGATTGGCACCCTGAATACTGTATTTCTTCTTTGTCTGCAGTGTTTACGTCAGGCTCTGCCTGTAGGGGGCACTGGAAGGACCCTGGAAAACTGTTTCCTATTCCTGTGGGCATTAGCCCAATAACTTTTCTTTACTGCGGTGGAGGCGGTGGAGGCAGTTCCGGGCTGCTGCATCCACTGAATCCAGGCTGGGTTTCTGCAGCCCTGGTAGGTCCTGTCTCACGGCATCATCACAGAGACGACAGCACGGGTATAATACCTGCTCTTCAAGGGTCTGGCTGTTAGCATAGGGAGCCCTTCCTACAGGCTGGGCGACACCGGGACCAAATATCAGTGTTGTTTCTTCCGAAGTCTGAATTCTAGCGTTGAAGACTGCCCACATCTTCCTTGGCTAAGCGTAGACTTGTCTCCTTGATGCTTGTGAGTCGCCTCTTTACCCTAGTTTCATAAGCTCAGTTTTGAACCTTCATGATCTTTCTTCAAATAGTTGGGAAGGTGTCTGTCTCCAGTTGATAGGCTCAAACTGGAATTCTTCACCTTGTCATAGCCTCACCACTCTGTAGAGGAGGTGGGGATGGCTGTTGGTTTCTTAGTAGAAGTACATTTTCCCTATGTGAGCCTTGCAATCCTGATCCTGAGGCACTGAGGAAAGACTGCATGTTCCATTGCTACCCTAGGTGGTAATCATCCCTGGGCAGATGGTCCCGGGTTGTGTAAGAAAGTTAGCTAAGCAAATGCTTGTGAGTGAGCCGGCAAGCAGCCTTTCTTATGATTCCCGCCCTGACTTAACTCAGTGATGGACTGCAACCTGGAAGTGTAAGTCAAACAAACTTTTTCCTCCCCAAATCGTTTTTGGCCAAAGGGTTTTACCACAGCGACAGAATGAAAAAGGACAGAGACA
>CABHPQ010002036.1:25178-46936 GCA_902168405.1 Peromyscus aztecus
GAGAGAGAGAGAGAGAGGAAAAAGCATGGGGTTGTGAAGGTGGACAGGTTTGAACTGGGAACACTCACTCGCTGATGATTGACAAGTGGTCTTGGGCAATGTATCCAACATCTCCCAGCTTTAGCTACTGCTACCTCACTGGTAAAATGAACTCAGAAAGTTGTTGTGATAACCAAATGGAATGATAGATGTGAAAGTATTTACTGTCACATATGAGGCCCTTCCTAAGTACTGTTTTATCTTCCCTTTCATGAGGAAAGAATGAGAATACAAGCCAGTGACGTGAAAGTCCCCATGCACTATTAATACAGCTCCCATTTTTCTTTTCCATAATATTTTCATAATGCTTTAAGCCATATGGGTAATTGTTTCAACATTTAATTTTCCACTGAATTATTTAATTACATTTGTGACAAGCGTGCATTATTTTGAGCATGTTAGTGGAGCCATTAGCTTATTCTAGTGGATTTATAACATAGCCCAGACACTCTTTCAATGCTGATTTTGTGTTGATAGAAAACTCTGTTGCCTGCTGTAGATTTATCTTGCTTCAACCATAGTTTAATAAAATGGAATTCTTTTAAAGTCTAGATAAGGGTCCCCCTAGAGGAAAGGAGCAAGGAGATTTTCTACAGAAACCACATTTAAGCCTGAACATTTATCAGGCCGGCAGCTCCTACTTTTGCCCTCCAGTGTAGCATAGCAGAAAATACTTGGTGGGTTTGTTGCTTTTATGCGGGAGAGGTGAGCTGCATAGCAGAGGAGAAGTACTACGCTCAGACGTTTCTTTTCCAGGAGGAAGCAGACCTGGTGCACATCTGGAGCCAGTCATTTCTCTGGCCCCAGATGGGTTTGCAGCCCACACTTCTGTGGAGACCTGCTGCCTGCCCCAGTTTTCACTGCCTTCAAAGGGATTTCTTTCTCAGCGAGGCAATGACATTGACTGCCAACCCTTCCCCAGTCAGTGCCTCAAGACAGCCTGATGGATGCTGGGTCCCCCATTTAGTGCTCTCAGAGTTTTGGACATCCAAAGTGGCGCTGAATCAAACACGCTTTTCAACACCTTTCTCCTCCCTCAGCTCCTCGAGTCTAGGCTAGCCTTTGACTGATAAAGCAGGGTTTGAAATGAGCCATGTCAGCTTCCTAACGGTCTCCCCACCCTATAATTTGTCCCCTGCTCAATTCGCACAGTTCTCATTTATTTACTGGGGAGTAGAGAGGAGGCTTGGTCCTGAGTGCTCGTGGCGAGGAGGTTTCTGAGCACAGGCAGTGGCAGGTTGAAAATACGTTAGCCATGACTGTGTCCTGCCTACTGCTGCTTGGGTTGCAAAACAAGGCTTGTTGAGGGCTCAGTCCCCACTTAGGAGATGCTGGAAATGTCATAAGGTGAGGTCTACCATGAGATTTAAATCCTAGAAGAGGATTGTGATACCACAGCCCCCTTTCTTTCTCCGTTAGTTTCTGGCCAGCAGGAACTGGCTGTGTTCTACCGTGCCCTCTCTGGCAGGATTTGGCTCCTTGTCCCAGGCCCGAAGGCGAAGAGGCAAATTGGTTATGTCCTGGAAACTCCAAATGCATGAGCCCCAAATCAGCTTTGGTTCTTCCTAAGTTGATTATCTCAGGTATTTGTTACATCCTTCACCCGCCTCGAGGCTCCCTCTGTGGGCATTCCTCCCGTTCTCCCAGGGTGTCTAGGACAGATGCTGGGCTTCTGTAAAGCTCAGTGGAGATCCATGGTGGCACTGCAGGCTTGGAGAGGATACTGTACCCCAGATGCTCAGTTCAGCCCGCACACCAGAGAGCTGACCGGGAAAACAAATAAAGAGACAACACAACACAAAGGAGATTCACATCAGGCTAAAGCTTCCAGGATGGAGTGTAGTGAGTCCAATAATTTTGCCTACAAACTGTAACACACACACACACACACACACACACACACACGCACGCACGCACACACACGCACACGCACACGCGCGCACGCATGCACGCACGCACACGCACGCACACACACACATACACACGAACATCGAGTGAATGTATGTAAAGGAAATCAGTTGGAAAATGGTGCTTGGCTCTTGGAAAATAGGATTTGTTTTTCTTTTCTTTTTGAGGCGTGGGGAGGAAAGGTCAAAATATTTTTCTGCCTTGTAGAAAAGCAGAGAAGAAATGCTGGCCCCGATGGCTCAGGTTGAAAGCAAGCAGTGAGGCCAGGTGGATGTGTGGGGAGGGCCACAGAGAGGGTCACCTACCTTGAGAAGGGAACGCAGGCATCAGGAAATAAAGACATGGGCCCTTGGAAGTAACTAGTTTATTTTATTCATTTATTTATTTATTTATTTATTTATTTATTTATTTATTTAAACTACTTCTAATTTTTTTGGGGGGGTGGATTGGTTGTATCCAGACCAATCTTGGCATAAGGTGGGTCATGGCTGTTCTGTCACAGCTTTAGAGTTTGACCCGAGGCCTGAGGTGGCAGTGGGATGAGGAAGAGAAGGCATCGTCTTCCGGTACTAAAGACACTCACATACTAACATCGTAACGGGTGTGTGTGTGTGTGTGTGTGTGTGCGTGTGCATGCCTGTGCTGGGGAGCTGGTAGTGCCTGTTCTTCCTTTTCCTCATAAGTTCTCCAGGGGCTTTAGGCGTCCCTTTTGCCCACACTTCGCCATGGTTTGTTCTCCTGTGGAACACCTGCAGCTTCTGTTCATTGCTGGCTTTTCTAGTTACAGCTTCGGAGTCACGGAAGAAGGCTGACCTTGGTGCTGACTTACACGAGCTGTCTTCATTGCCTGCATTTGCTTATGTGTGTGTGGCACGCACACATTTGCATCTGTGCTCCACCACACTCCGGGCCCCATCCTGTTTCTTAGCTCACGGCTAGTTAGACGCAATGGTCCCTCTGTGGGCTTACGCAAGACGCTAGGCCTGACGGAGGCTGCCGCTCCTGTTATAATTTGTCACTGACCTCTTAGGAGGAGGTGGAACAAGAATCCAGCCTTGTTCTTTTCTCACACTGCTCTGAGGGGAGACACGACAGATCTAGATTTGGCAAGAGGCCTCTGAGGTCCTGTACATTAGTTAAAGGAATAATTCATATTAAGAACAGGCCATTAAGCTGGGAAAATGGACAAGCAGCTCCCACGAGAGACGGCAGCAGTGTGAGCTGTGTGGGGGCCGTATCCTTGTTCTTGTGGTCTTATGGGACTGACAGCGAACACACAAGAACTGGCTACATAACACGGCAGGTTTAGGGGCTAAGTTTCCTTCAGGGTTAGGAATTACGTGTGACTTGGATATAAATTGATCAGACTGTTTCCTCCACAACCACCCCTTTTTTTTTGGAGACAGGGTCTCTCTCTCTAGGTCCTGGCTATCCTGGAACTCGATATGTTGACCAGGTTGGCCTTGAGCTTACAGAGATCTGCCTGCCTCTGTCTCCCAGATAGACTGTTCCTTATGCACGGGGAGGGGGTGGGTGGGTGTATGTTGGGAGACCCGCTCCCACTTTTTCCCCAGGGTACTCTCCAGGAGAGAGGGGTAAGAGATATTAGGTAGAGAGATAGAGGGGAGAGAAACAGATGGAAACACAGGATAGCCTTGGGAGGGCCTGGATCAATATCCACCAGCCCCTTCTGTCTCTTCTAAAGGGCTTTTTATAGGAATGCCAAGGGGTGGAGCAAAAGACCTCCTCCTAGCACAGCCAAGTGCAGACCCTTCCAATCACCTTGTAATCATGAATGTGGTCAAGCAATCCTCTGATGCAGCTCTGCTGGGTAAAGCAAGCTCAGATCTCACTAGGAAACCTTTGTGGGCATCCACAGATAGATAGCAGAATCTGATCCACCAAAGATTCTCTAAATTAAAGCACCAGGTTCCACGACAACAGAAACGACAGATGGCTGAGGTGAGTTCTTCCTCCAGGAAGTGAGGGGATGGATGTGGAAGCTCTTGACTATACTGTAAAGATGAGTGATGTAAGGATGTGAACAGCTGCACACAGTGGGTCCTTCATAGAGGGAATGACTAATTTCAAAGTAGACTTTGAGGAAACCCTTATAGGAAAAGAAGAAGGCCAATTCAGACTCCAGCAGACACAGAGGCGAGGGTAAGAGTCTGACAGCCCATACCATGCTCAGGCAGTCCTGCTCTTCCAGCAACTGATGAGGCTGTCTAGTTAACCCCCACATGCTTCTCTAAGTTTCAAACTGTAGACCCTCCACTAAAGAAGCAATCCAGTCTCCTGAGGGGCCCTGGGGTCCCCTCATCCCTGTAGATGTTCTAAGATGCTAAAGCCACCTTAGTCAGAGATGGGTATTGAAATTGTTTGAAGAGTCTTGTAAAACTCTGACTTTAGGGCAGATTAGAATGTAGATCCAGACTATTTGATTGGGACATTCCTCTTTCCTGTGGCATATCTACTTGCTATCTGAGGTTGCCCTGAGTTCCTGGTTCCTCTCAGCTACCCCTCCACTCTCCCTCATTAGCCAAATTATACTTCATCTCTGAACTTTTATTCACATCGAGATTTTGTGTTTTGGTTTTTACTCCTTCGTGATAATCACTTGATTCTGGGTAATGCAATCAAATTACCTGCATGCCTGAGAGAACACACACACACACACACACACACACACACACACACACACACACACCAAGTCACGCATGATTTAGGAAAACTGGCCCCCCAGTAGTTATCCCCCACCATCTCCAAGAGTTCCCTTCCAAGCTAGTGTCCAAGCCTCTCTCCTTGTCCCCTTTTGTCAACATTGAGGATGAAGACAGAGCAAGGGTGCCTTGATGAGCCTGTGCCCTTTGCAACCCACAGTCAGAGGAACCAATAACTGCTTTAATTCTCTATTGTTATTGAAAGTCTTTTGAACAAGGGACCCTGCACTTCACTTGGGTACCACAAATTATGTGACTGGTCCTGAGATTGGGCTACTGCTCTGCTGCATAATGCACTCAGTCCCTGCATCCGTGGAACCTGTCCTGTCTGATCCTTGTGTGTCTGAGTCACAGTAATTTTCTTTTTTAACTTTTATATTGATTCTTTGTGGATTTCACATCATGCATCTCAATCCCACTCATCTCCCCATTCTTTTGCACCCACTATCTGCCCCTGTAACCCCCCCAAGATAAAATAAAGTAAAACTTAAAAAGAAAATAAAAAAAAGAAAGAAAAGAAATATCTCACTGTGGAAGCTGTAGTGTGACACAGTGAGTCACGCAGTATATTCTTTGGTCCACACTTCTTGACTTGCAGGTGTTCATTGGAAAAAGTCACTGGTCTGATTTGATGCCTCTGGTTTCTGCTACACTATCGACACCGGGCCCTCACTGGGAGTCCTCTTGGATATCCTGTTGTTGCCCTGTGTCATGGAGGTCCTGCAACTTTGGGTCTGCAGGACTGGCCCCTCCTCATGATCCAGCAGATCAGAGATGGGGTGGATGTTGGGATGGGCCAACTCATAACCCTGGTTCTGTGCCTGGGTAGTTGCTGGGTTGGTCAGCCCACCGGCTCTCCCTCATCCTCAACACCAGGGTGAGCTCTACAGCACTACCCAGGCTAGCTCACCTATACAGTAAGCAACAAAGGGTGGAACCAGTTCTGCTCTCATGCCTTCCAGGCCTGCTTACTTACATCTACACCAGCCTGGGCCAGTTCCACTGTGCTGCCCAGGGGAGGTGCAGGGGCCACTCTCCTGAGTGCTGCACCTGGTGAGAGGCAGGGCCAGCTCTTGCTCTTGTGACCTCAGGGCCAGCTTTCTCACCAGACACTGGCAGTGAGGGTGGGGTGAGGCATCTCCCCCTCGCTCATGCCACTGTATGGCAGATGAGAGGTGGGATGTTCTCAGAGCTATCTCACCACCCCATCCCCCCATACTCACCACCCACCCCCATCAACAGGGTCAGCTCTACTGTGCTGCCCAGGCAAGGTGCTGGACCTGTTCTCCTGAGGGCTGTAGTTGATCAGTTGGTGAAGGGCAGGGCCAGCTCTTCCACTCTCATGACCCAGGGGCCGTTCTCCTGTCTGCTGAATGTGGCAAAGGGTGAGGGGCAAAGAGGGGGACTGTCTTTCCCTTGCCTACACTGCCATATGACAAATGAGAAGTGGGGTCAGCTCTCTTGCCCTCATGCTCTTGGGGCACTCACCCATGCACCTGCCAGCAGGGTCAGCATTAATTACTGTGTTGCTCTGGTGAGGTGCAGGGCCTGCTTTCCCGAGTACTGCAGCTGGTGAGGTATGGGGCCAGCTCACTGGTTCTCATGATCTCAGGGCCAGCTCTCCCACCTGCCACAGGTGGTGAGGGGCAGGTAGGGGATAGAGGGCATTTCCCCCTTGCTCACACAGCTACATGGCAAATGAGGGGCAGAGCTGGATTTCCCATGCTCACATTCTTGGGACGGTTCACCCGTGTCCCTGTCAAGAGGGCCAGCTTCAGTGGGCTGCCCAGATGAGATGCAGGCAGGCCTGTTCTCCCTAGTGCTGCAGTTGGTAAGGGGCTGGGTCAATTCTCTTGTCTGCTGTAGGTGGTGAGGGGCGAGGGGAGAAGGGCATCTTCCCCTCACTCACACTATCACATGGCAGATGAGGAGAGCAGAACTAATTCTCCGACTTTCACACCCTCAGGGCCAGCTGGCCCTCACACCTGCCAACAGGCTCAGCTCTGTTGTGCTGCCCAGGTGAGGTGCAGGACCTGCTCTCTCCAGTGCTGTGGCGGATGAACGGCAGGACCAGCTCTCCCTAGTGTTTCAGCCCAGTGAGGGGTGGGGCCAACTCTGTGCAGCCCTATGGTCTCGGCCTCCAGTGGTAACAGGAACCAAGGGAATCAACACAGACCAGGGCTGTGGCAGGGTCATGGGCACAGGCACAGATAGAGACCTTGGCAGCAGCCCAGACCCAGATGTCACCATGGCCCCCAGTTGGCAAGCAGGCCACCCACTGTGGGAGTCCACAAAGGTTTTCTAGTAAGATCTGAGTTTACACAGCAGGGCTGCACAAGGGATGGCTTGACCAGGTGCATGGTCACCAGGTGTTTGGGATGGCCTGCACTTGGCTGTGCTGGGAGAAGGTCTTTGCTCCACCCCTTGGCATTCCTTTAAAATGCCCTTTAGTAGAGACAGAAGGGGCTGGTGGGTTTTGACCTAGGCCCTCCTGAGGCTGTCCTGTGTTTCTAACTGTCTCTCTCCTCTATAGTTCTAGCTACATATTCCTCATTTCTCCATGCTCAAGAGTACTCTGGGGGAAAAAGTGGGGGCGGCCCCCCACAACCCACCTCCGCCTGCTCCTCACCACCTTCACCTCTTCAGATCTGCCTCTTTCCACAGGACATGAACTATTCTCTCTCTCTCTCTCTCTCTCTCTCTCTCTCTCTCTCTCTCTCTCTTTCTCTCTCTCTCTCTCTCTCTCTCTCTTCCCCCGTACCTCACCCTATATTTGCTAACCATAACAGAGCCCGACCACCGGATGCCACCAGGCTGGTATTATCTCCTCTGGCCCAGGACTGAGAGCCCCAGGGCAGAATGCGAATCTTTGTCTCCTGCTCAGTCTCTACCCATAGTAATTTTCTAACTGCACAATTTCTAACAAACGATGATTTCACTTTCCTTACCCAGCAGCCCATGCTGATAAAATACTTTGAATAAACAATAGGTAACTTTTAATCACTTGAATCAAAAGATCCCACACACACATTTCTTTAAGAACAGATTTCCTACCTTTCTGCTCATTAGGACAAGGATGATGGACAGTGTTTTCCAGATGTGTTTCTGAAAAGATCATGAAGAAGAGTTACTCAGAGAATCAACTGCTCAGTTCCTGGGAGCAGGTGATTTAGTGGGAGCAGCTGATATGGTGGGGTAGCTGACATGGTGGGAGCAGCTGATATGGTGGGAAGCAGTGGGGGGTACGGGTTGTTAAAGGACAACAGGTCACTGAACAGAGCGAGGAGGCCTTTCCCCTTCCTGTGCTCACACATCGGTGCCATAAACTGTGTTTCATTCATGGCGGCATTTGTGTGGAATTTCAAAATTAAACCCTGAATGATACAGGTAAATGAAGTGTCATCTCTCAAACTACATCAGATTATTGGCATGGTTTAGGTTTGCTCTCTTTGGCAGTGTGGCTGCATTATTCTGCCTTAAGCGCAGATCTGGTGTCACAAGCTTCCTGTTTTATGGTGCCACTGCAGCTGGTGCCCAAATGCCTAGGTGAAAACATCTGAGCTGTCTGCACTGTCTTCTCTCTGCCCTCATTGCCCACCCTTCTTGCTTGGCCTATGATGGGTTAAACTCTAACAATGACCCTTTCCTCTGGAATACTTCCCCTACTTTTCTTTATCTGACTGACAGACTCACTGGGAATGCCACCATTCTCTCTGGAAAGTCTTCCTTTAAACAACACAGGACCCTGTTCCCCTTCTTTGGTGGCTACCAGATTACCTGCGCAATTGCATTTCTTTTAAAGTGTAAGTTGACCTTTGAGACTCTAAATACCTTATAGGAGGAAAGTGTGCCATCTAGCACCAAATACAGATAACTGAATAGTGCTTGCCAGGAGCTTCTCAACGCTAGACTTTCAAGCTAATATTTCAGTTACTTCCCAGTTAGTAGTAAGACTGAACTGAAAAGCCACAAGAAAGTTTCAAAATGACAAGTGGCCATGTAAAGAGCAGTTATGTAAGGAAGTGAGTAATAAGGATTGTTTTTCTCCCAGTGGTAAAGTCTTACCAGTTGTTTTTCAAAATGTGTTTTAGAAGAATCTACCACCTGTGACCCCTTCTATGCATCCATACAGCATGTGCACCAGAGATGGCAGATAAGGACCTAACACAGCCCAGCACAAAACTATAGATCATGAAACATAATGCGAATATTTGCAATTCAATTGTGGTGACTTCATGGACAAGGTCATGGTGTTGCAGGGTGAAGAGACTGGACTCACTTGCCAAAGTCTTCGCTGTTACCCTTGTGCTGTGACCCACAATCTCAGCCCAACCCAGAGAAAGAGGGTGCCCAGGAAAAGATGAAAATCAAACATTTGAAGCGTGGATCTACTCAATATATACATATCACTTTAAACACTGTTATAGAGTTGAGAAGTTGTAAATTGAACCACCATGATTTGTATTAATTGACGTGTCTTGCAGGCTCCTGGGACCATCTGACCCCTCTGGTCTCACTGGTCCACCAATGGCTTACCTGCATTCCCTCCTCTGAAAACTGCACTCTCAAAACATACCCCAAAGTAAAACAAAATCCCAGCAACAACAAAACAAGCAAGCAAGCAACAAGAAGAAGGAGCTGAAGACATTTCCTCCCTCTGGCCTTTGACTATTTAGCAATAAAATAGCCTGTAGAGAACCTGGGTGAAATACCTCTCTACCCAGTTGGGAAGGAAGTCAACTAAACTGCCTTGTGGTACTGAGCAATGCAGCAGCCACACAAACTGTAATCGATGTAGACCAGAGGAAACCCCCTGCTGTACAGGCCTGTGCATGTCACAGCCATGGTCCCCAGAAACATAAGCAAATGGCCTCTATCCTAGATTCAAAGGGCCTTTATGGATATGATTTAAGCTAAAATAAATAACAATACTTTTAGAATGTGTATAATTGATTGGGAAGATAAAGGCCAGTCAGAATGGGGGAGACAATAAAGGGTTAGGGGGATGTTAATATGATCAAAATACAAAATACACTATAAATGTAAAAAATGTCATAATGAAACCCATTATTATGTGTAATTAACATATGGTAACACATCTTTAAAAAGCATGAATGAGGTGTATCCATCAGCATGGTTGGGTCTCTGACCTGCTTACTCATTGCTAGGTCTGTGATGTGAGCCCAGCTTTACTGTGCCCCAGGAACCTTTCGGTCTGTCCAGCACCTCCCTACCTTTATAAGCACCACCAAGCTTGGGGCCATATCTGCCATTTATCTCCTCATAGAGACCACCATGTGTCCTGTGACCAACAGTCCTCATCCAGCACAGTCCAAACGGCAATTTCTCTTACCTGTCAGATTCTTCTGAAATTCTGGAAATACTAGAATATTTTCTGTGTCTGAAAAATGAAGCAACAAACATTAACTATGTTGTGTTTTACATGACATCCAACTCATTGTCTTACGCTAATACATAAAATTTGGTTAAATAGCTCGCTTTTCCATCCTTCCTAGGACATGATGAGTCGGATCCTAGGGTAAGTAAACAAATGAAAGAGGAAGAAACTGGTCAAAGCATTGCATCATCAGTAATGATAATGGCACCCCGGGCTCTTTGGCTGGGGAAAGTGGTGGGTTGTTTTCCCCTCCCTCCCTGCATCTCTCCCTCCCTCTTTTCCTCTCTTCTTCTCCCTCTCATTTTTGGCTGTCATGAGGTGAACAGCTTTGCTGTGCCACATGTTCCCCATCGTGATGTGCTGTCTTGCCACAGACTCCAAAGCAATGGTGCCAACCCACCATGAATTTGAACCTCTGGAAACCAAGAGACAAAGATAAAGCTTTCTTTTTTTCCCTTATGAACTATTTGTATTGTTACGGTGGTGGATGCTAACTCATACAGTATGCAGAGAAATAAAGTTTGCCTTTCTAGCCTGGGATATTGGGAAGGTCAGATGTCAGGATCCTCTTCCTCAGAGGAGGGAGTGTGGATTAGCATCATCACATTGGTAGAGAGGGCCCAAGCTTTTGCCATGTCGGGCAACGGTGCTGAAGATGGAAGCCCCTAAGACAGTCTCAGGTGTAGACTTGGCACTGTACCAGTCACATCAACAACATCCCCCCACTCTGTAATAATAATAAAAAATGCCCCCTACTTAAAGCCAACTGATTGTGGACTTTAATCGTATCCATAAAATATTTTCACAGCAACATCTCCTTTAATGTTTGATTGCAAAGTGGAGGACTGTAGTCTGGTCAAGTTGACCCATAAAACTGACCAACCTAGCGACCAACTCAACTACAGTGTATTATTACAAGATACATCACAATTCAGAGGTGTTAGGTGTAGATTTTAAAGCGTATCTTTGACTTGAGGAAATACAGTTCATTTTCTGGGTGTGGTGCGTGTGAGTAAATTAAGAACCTTATATAACTTCACTTGGCAATTCTGAAGGTCAGCGGTGATTTTGTAACCCCGTAATGATTTGTAGCTTGAGGAGTTGGTGATTTTTGACTGCCCTTTTGAGGAGAGGAAGCCTAGGAAAATCAAGAAACCATCCTCTGAAGGGCATCTGACCCAGGGCTGGTGTTAGGACCCGTTTTCCCCCTCAGGCGTGTGTAGGGTACTTCCTTGTTTTCTTGAAATGCCTCAGTTTACTGTCCTTT
Source organism: Peromyscus aztecus (assembly GCA_902168405.1). NCBI lineage: Eukaryota > Metazoa > Chordata > Mammalia > Rodentia > Cricetidae > Peromyscus > Peromyscus aztecus. The sequence goes on from CABHPQ010002036.1 coordinate 36,514, forward strand.
ATTATGTTCTCTATCAAAGGCAGCAGCATTTCCCAAGCAACTTGCCGAGGACTTTTGGGAAGGTTCAGCCAATGGGTGGCACCAGAGGAAGACAAGAGGGTGGGTGAAGGGAAGAAGCCGAGGTATTTCTTGGTTCTTGCTCTGCCCTGGACTGAGTCATCTTGTGTGGCCCTATGACCCCAGGGGCACTGACTTCCACTGAACAATCTCTCCTTTCTGGTCATATCTATCAAGTAACTTCCATTCAGGTCCAGGTTTCCTCTGTCAGTCACAGCTTTTGGATTATGGCAGCAGCATCTCACAGTTTCTGTAACCGTGGCAATGACTTTCTATACTTGCCTCACTGTCCTCTAGGAGTGCATTCAGCTCTCTAGCTCCCTGCTCGACAAAGTCCTTGCAGCAGACTGTTTCTGCTTGACACTCCTAGAGTGTTTCCTGTTTTCCTTACTGGACCCTAACTTATACATAAGATTTAAAGAGACATACTGATTACTATCTGGAAAGTCAGCTATTCCTTCAAAGATACAAACTTGGGCAAATTCCACCATTTAAAACATAACTCTAAGAGGAAAATTATGAAAAAAGGAATGGAAGATTCTTGGTGGTGAAAGGATTGGGTTCCAAAACAGTAGAAGCACACCTACTGGGACTTGTGCATAGTTACTGAGCAGTTAGGAAATGCACAGCCAGGACCAGGATGCAGCTTATCTGCTTTCTGGGCACATAGTATGCACAAAATTGGAAGAATATTTGGAATCAGAGAGTGTAGTGGTTTGAGTGAGAATGGCCCCCATAGGCTTATATATTTGAATACTTGTTCCTCAGTTGGTGGAACTGTTTGGAAAGGATTAGTAGATGTGACCTTATTGGAGGAGATGTATTACTGGGAGTGGGTTTTGAGGTTTCAAGAGCTTGTGACATTCCCAGTTAGCTCTGTCCCTCACCTGGTGCTTGTGGATAGGGATGTAAGCTCTCAGCAATTGCTCCAGCACCATGCCTGCTTGTCTGCCTGCTGCCATGCTCCCACCATGACAGTCATGGCCTCTAACCCTCTGGAACCATGAGTCCCAATTAACTCTTTTATAAGTTGTCTTGGTCATGATGTCTCTCCACAGAAATAGAAAAGTAACGAAGACAGAGAGCTAGAATCATAGCACCATTGCATAAACACTTCTGTGACTTTGAGTAAATCTCTTAGCACCACTGGGCCTCAGTGGGCTCAGCTCTAAAGTGGAGATAAATGTCACAGGCTTCATGAAACTGAGAAGAATTATACTGCTTGGCATTTCTTCCCAAGTAGGATTCTTCTGTAAATCTGTGGGACATTAACACTTCTAAGAGGAATGCTTGTCTTTTCCCTGATGCTCCCCCCTCCCACCTTGTCTACCATTTCTCCCTACTTTCCTTCCTTCCCCTCCTTTATTTACAAAATAAATGTTTTCAAATTCCTATCTTTCTACTTGGGCACCGTAGCTCACTCCTGTGATCCCAGCACTCAGGAAACAGAGACAGAAAGACTGGGAGTCTGAGGCTAGCCTGGTTATATAGCCTGAGCTACATGTCAAGAGCCCATTTCAATCAATTAGCTGACAAAACATATCTGCCTTTCCCTTTAGTTGACTTTCAACAAAAGGAAAGGAGACACAGTATAGTTCTCATCCCTCATCAAGGAAACTTTTTACAGAAAATGTAGATAGAGTCTTACAGGAAACTACAACTGGATACAATGTAGAAATCAACAGATCATGGCTCATATAACTTCAACACAACTCCTGTGCCCAAGATAAAGGGAGCATTGAAGAAGAGGGGAGAGGTTGTAAGAGCCTACACAAAGAATTACAGGTAACTAATGGCTGTGGAGAGAAGGAGAATTAGCCTCTTCCAATGATGACCTCCCTAATTGGTTATTCAACACAAAGTCGGCCCTGAAATCACCTGAAGACAAACACAAAATGGATTCAGCAAGTTGCATTTGTGTGTGTGTGTGTGTGTGTGTGTGTGTGTGTGTGTGTGTGCAACAATAACAACAAAAAGAAGCCATCAACTTGAGGAGAGGGAGGGTATAGGAGGGGTAGAAGGGAGGAAAAGAAGGTAGAAATGTTGTAACTATATTTTAATTAAAATACATTTTTGAAAAAAGAATGACCAGAGCAGGCTGAGTGGTTGACTAAGGCATCAGGGCTGCAGCTAGGCAAACACAAACCCCATGATTAATGCTGCAAGTTTAATGTGTTGAATGAATGAGTGAAATAAAGCTGGGGAAGGTAGTATGATTATATGCCTAACTAGAGGACTGTTAATTCTATGCAGAATGCTGCGTTCAAGTTTCCATATCTGTCTCCCTCCTCTTCCTCTTTTTAAAAATTTATTTTATTTTATTCAATTTTTTGCTTACAAAGTGCCAGAAGCACAAAAACAATTCTAACATGACCTGGGATGTTAGACACCTCTATTTGTGGCAAATGGCTTTGGCTTCTGTGGGATTGGCTCAGATCGTTCTAGCTGCAAGACCAGAAGCGTTGGAACAATTATATTTTGACTAGAATTCTTCCTGCCCTTTTAAGGAACAGGGAAGCTTCAATTTCCCTCTCTCTCTTTCCTGCCCTCTTTCCTTATTTTCTTCGATTCCACCTCTTCCAGCTTCCCCAAATCGTCTTGTTTCACTAATCTTGTGTTAATTATGGCTGAAGGCTGCCTGCTGCTCACATAGTGCACTGTGGTATCCTTGGCTTCATGTGGAGAGAACGTTTTCACTTTGAAGTGAGTTTATGTTTGGAAGATTATTGTTTTCCTTTCAGGCCATTCCACTTTATGTGACAATGATGAAAAGCAGGCCGGGTTGACTGAAGGTTTCAGGACGTGACCAAACAGACACTCCTCTGGTCAATGCTGTGGCTGGGTCTGAGTTCAGTGCTGTCCCAGAGACATGCTTATTAGCAACCGATAAACAGTAAACTAGAGAAAATGAAGGTATAACACCAAGAACAGAGAGAAAACCATTCAGTGTACATAATAATTAGATGGCAGGACCACGGCTGGGCACCTCAGTGCCCACCATGGTTATTTTTGTCGTTGCAGTATGCACACTTTATACTTAGTAGTTGGAAAAGGGAACGAATAACAACCAATGTCTGTAATTTACCAGACACTGTACTAAACTCTCTATTTTTACTATCTTATTTGAAACCCTTGCAAAAACACTTTGAGATAAGAATTTATAAGTCTAGAATACTAAAGTGCTTGGAAAACTGTCCTCTAACCCTACGCCTCACTCATAATTTTGTTGTTATCTTTAACATATTTAAATTATTATTATTTGTATGTGTGTGTACGTGTGTGTGTGTCTATGCACGTGATGTATGAATTTGAGTATGGGTGAATGTGCCACAGTGTGGAGTCCAGAAAACAAATTATGAGGGTTGACTCTCTCCTTCCACTGAGGGATCTGGGAATTGAACCTAGGTAGTCAGGCTTGTATGGAAGGGCTTTTACCCACTGAGCCATCTCACTGGCCCAGAACTTTTAAACCAAAATAAATATTAAATAAAGCTTCTGAAGAATTTAGTTTTGGCATAGAAAAGTCGTATAATATTGCCCATTTCTCCAACTGGTTCTAAATGTACATGAGTGTTTTACCTGTTGGTAAGTCTGTGCACCATGTACATGCCTGGTGCCCACGGGGGCCAGAAGAGAGTGTTGACTACCCTGGAACTGAAGTTACCGTGGTTGTGAATTGCAGTGTGGGTTCTTGTGATCACATCCGGGTTCTCTGGAAGAACAGCCAGGGCTCTTAAACACTGGGTAATCTCTCCAGCCCCTAAATATGATCTTTTAAACAGATGAAAAACAGTTTTAAAAATTAATGTTTACATACAATGCAAATCTCAGCTAACCAGAAAGTATGGAGTTTCCTCAGCCAAGTATAAAGCATCTGTGTGGGGCCTGCAAGATAGCTCAGTGGGCAAAGGCATTTGCCAGCAATGGATTTCCTACTTGCTTCTATCATACGGTGAATGCATTGGTTGACTTCAAATGTTGACTCAGCCCTGCATTCTTGTAATAAACCTTTGGTAATGAGGTACAGTTTTTTTTTTTAACCATAACATGGTACTATACCATGCTTAGAAACAAACTTAGAAATGCGCCTAAGGCCTCTATGCTGCAAGCCATGAAACTGCTGAGAAAAATTAAAGATTTAATAAACAAAGACAATGTTCATGGATTAGAAGATCTTCTCCTCACATTTATCAACAGGGCCAATGCAATCCCAGTCAAAATCACAGCAGATATTTGGTTTTTGATGAAAATTGGTAAGTTAACTAAAAACTTATGTGGTAATAAAAATAACCTTGGATAATGAAAGCAATTTAGAATGGTAGAAAAAGAGAGTACTAGAAAGTCATGGAGGGAACTGCAGAAGTGTCATATTTGTCTAAGGGCAATGGAAGGAGAAAAGAGAAAAAGCCTTGGTGGATGAACAAGGTAGAATCAATGCAGGAAGTGGGATGAGCGCTCGTGGTTAAAGGAAGTTCAGGGCAGGCTAGGGTCTAAGTGCTGCACAAAGGAAGGGGTGTCGACTGCTCCCAGCACTTTGCCAGCTTAGTAAGTCAGGGTACCATATGGCCCAAGGACTATGGGAGGCGATATTCAAAGTCAGAAAAAAGGAAAAAACAACCCACAAACAGAATCACGTAAAAACTTGCAAGCAAGTTATAGATTGTTTTAATAACTTGTTACAACACATTTTTCACAACTTCCTTCTAAATCAGTAAATTTCCCATTTCAAGGAGTACATTAAAGTCAGCCAGGCCTGTGGAGAATGTTAGAATCCTAGGCCTGGGGAGGCTGAGGCAGGAAGGTCTCAAGCCCAAAGGTCAGCCTGGGCTGCATAGGAAGATCTTGTCTCAAAAAACCAAACCAAACCAAACCAAACCAAATAACAAAATCATGATGAAAAATGAAAAACAATCCATTAAAATAAACAAAAAGTCAATAAGGTATATTTATTATAGACTATTTTGATGTACCATTAAGGGTAGAGTTTATTAAATTATATATTATTGACTTTGAACTCTTTATCTGTTAGCCACTGTCTTTCCTGCTCTTGCAATTTTAACTGTCAACCATTATTCACCTTGTTATTCCAGGTCTTAGTGTGGTAGCCAAAGGGCTTCTGAGATCTGCAAATGGCCCACAGATGGAGGTCTAAAACATCCTTATACTACAGAAATGTAGAAATAAGAACAACAAAACACGGCAAATTCTCACAACATTTGAGTATATTGGTTGGCTCTAAATGGTGCCTAGGGATGTATTTTTATCTTAAGCACCAACCATCATTCTCCATGGGAAATGACAAATTTTAATAGTAGTGTCATTTCATTTTTGGTTTGTACATGACAGAGTTTCAATAGTCAATGCAAACAACGTTGGCAGAAATCTTGATCTGTAAGTTCTGGAGGGCTTCTACCTGGCCTCCAGGCTAGGAAGGCATCGAGAAAGCACACAAGGATGACAATGGGTGAAGGACTTCCACATAAGCATGGGGATCTGGGTTCAAGGCCGAGAACTGAGTAAAGAAGCTGGCGATGGTGGTGCATGTTTGTAACCACAGCACAGTGGAAGCAGAGACAGGGGGCTCTTCGGGGCTCATTAGCCAGCTTGCCTAGTCTATTTAAGAGTGGAGGAAGGCAAGAGAATTAGCTAGCAGGGCGTTCTTTCCATTTTTCCTACAGCAGCAGGCCCTTTAGGCAAGGGAAATAATCACAGAGGCAAAAGTCGCCAAAGATAAGAATCATCGAGAGAAGTGGGCAGTTAGTCATTTGGAGAGATGGACTCTGGCTTGTTGAGTATACATGTGATCCCTTCTGAGAAGCAGGATGCCTCTGCTGTAAGTCTGTGCACTTGGGAGTGAGCTCAGTTTCAGCCCGTGGTTTTTGTTGACGCCTGCCATAGTATTTTCAGTGACTCCTAAGAAATGTTATCCCAAAGTCATACTGTCTCACAGTGGTCATCTCCACCCACAGTGTCAGTCAGACTGCTGGTCTCCTGCTTTGACAGGTTAGCACTTCCTAAATGTACAGACCCACGTTGGCCAGAATGGAGAAAAATTCTGCAGCTTAGAGGTGTAGCGCTGTCCAGGGTGGGAGGTCCTCATGGAGCAGATAGATGATGGAGGAAGTCAGGAAGGAGAGGACCACCCTCTAGCAAGTGCTTATGGCTTTGGCTGATGTGTCCAAATCTTTTTGCCATCTTAAGGAAAAGGGGACTGCCCTGTCCTCCCTCAAGAGTAAACACTGCTTCTTTTCTCTGTCTGTGCAGCCATCTTCAATCAGGTTATTTGCATTAGCTTCACTCACACTCCTTAATCAAAGAAAAGTACACACAGACGGATGAGCTGGAGGGCATGAGGCTCCTCTGAATCCTACCACCCACCAGCAGGTCCTCCTTAGGGTGTTTGGGAACTGTGGTGATCAGTCTTGACCGTAAGCTTGATTGTAGTAAGAGATCTCTGGGAGATGAGCAAGGCAACCTCTAGGTATATGTGTGTGAGGGTGTTTCCAGAGACAGTTGGGTTGAGAGGCCTCTGAACTAAGCAATGGATTGAACCACTGGTGGATTCACGGCTTAAGGGGCCTGTGAGGAGATGGCGGAACTGTGGGAGGTAGGGTTTTGTTGGATGAAGCCCGTTTCTGGGGTGCACTTTTGAGGGGTACTGTGGCTGTGGCTTCTTCCTGTTACTCCTTGCTGTTTCTTGGCTACATGAAATGCAGGACATGAGGAGCCTACACCACATCCTGCTGCTGTGTTAGCCTTACTGGAGGCCCTCAGGTAATGGGTCCAGCCAACCTTGGACTGTAAGCTCTCTGAAACCATGGGTCAGAATCAATCCTTCCACTCAAATGTTATTTTCTGTTATTTCTCGGCTGTTTTGTCCCCAGAACACCAGCAGGGGCACCTTGAAGTCCATCTACTTGAGGCCATTGCAAGTGGGCGAAGGACTTCAGAGCCCTAGGATACAAAAGCAATAGCTGCTGGCTTGCTGCAAGTCTGCTTTTTAGTTGGGCACCTATGATGCAGGGGCAGAGATATCATGTGAAGGACCACGAGAGACAGCACTGGCCCATCAGGTCTCGTGAGCTCACCCTACACTTAACAGACTTTCTGGGTCACAAGCACAAGACCCTGTGCCAGGTTTCTCTTGGTAATGAATGGCCATCTCATCTTGCCTCTAGCACTCAGGACTGTCATAGCAGGTGGGCACACTTCCCCAAGCCTTCTCTTAAGAAGTTCCTGCAGGGTGGAGCTCTCCTGCTGTTCCTGCAGATGGAGAGACATTATGATGGAAATTCTAGCTATTTTTTTTGCCAGAAGTTAAATGGTTTGCATTGACCTCAAGTTCTTAGAAAGTTGTCAAGTTGCTTTTAAGAACAAAACAAAACAAAACAAAACAAAACAAAACAAAACAAAACAATAATTCCTCAACTCTGCATGGCACAGCTGGGGCTTCTATGGTGACTGGCAATGTATGGCAACATGGCATAGCAAAAAACAAAACAAAACAAAAAACTCAGATTGTGGAACCCCAGAGAGTCCTATGTTCGAGTTCTCACTCTGCCACCGGCCTTGATCTGTCAGAGTCTTGGTTTTGACATCCAGGGATGTGTAGTGAGACTCTCTGACTTGTGGGATGGTGACATGATAAAAACAGAAAGACATGGCAAGCCCTTTAGTTAGCATTTAATGCATGATGACCATCGTTGTTGCTAGAGTTTTCCTGCCTGGCCCACAGTCAGGACAAATCTCTCTCACCTGCCAGTCCCACAGCCGCTCAGACCCAACCAAGTAAACACAGAGACTTATATTGCTTACAAACTGTATGACCGTGGCAGACTTCTTGCTAACTGTCCTTATATCTTAAATTAATCTGTTTCTATAAATCTATACCTTGCCACATGGCTCGTGGCTTACCGGCATCTTTACATGCTGCTTGTCCTGGCGGTGGCTGGCAGAGACTCCCTCTGCCTTCCTGTTTTTTTAATTCTCTCTGTTATTACCATCATTCTTAGTTAGGATCAGAAAGACAGACATTCAGACAAACATCACTAGCAGCTTGAGTGGGGACTGGCTGTCATTTAACTGATCTGTCTGTTTTAGACTCGAGGCTAACTATCTCAGAACCAGTCAGAATTGTTCTTTCTCTTCCCTCTTGCCCTGGAACAAGGGAAGAGGATGCTTCATTAACTTTTTGTGGGTTAAAGACTAAATGATGAGTTTTTAAAAACCAAAATGTTAACGTTGTATCCTCTGAGGGAGGATTTCAGGTACCCCCCACACTGCAACACATTTTCTTTTCTTTCCTTCTTTTTTTTTTTTAAATTCTGATAACTAAAAACAGGAAAAAAATCAATCAATCCACTTTTATTTTATGACTGTAAATGGTAACAACCAAAGTTAAGTTTTATGGTGGTAAGGCTTCTTTTATTGATTTGAAAACCTGTACTGGCCTCTGGACCAGTCCCACCCTTGTGCCTCCACGACCAGAAGTGTGCCTGCCTGTCATCAGCATTCAGCTGGGTTCCCTCTTCCTTCCAGGTGGCATTAAGGTATGACAAGTTTTCCTAGCTCTCCCCCAAGAAGGAAGAAGCAGGATGTGTGTGTGTGTGTGTGTGTGTGAGAGAGAGAGAGAGAGAGAGAGAGAAAGTCAGCAAAGAAATATGACTAATGTTACAGTCGAGCACAACAAAAAACCCAGTGTGTATTTGAGAGTCTGAGAAACACAACCAGGGTGAAGAGGGAGGGAGGGAGGGAGCAGGAAGAACAGGAAGGGTAAAAATACAGTTAAAATAGGAAGGAAATGGAAAATAAATAAATGGAATTCCTTTCCCCAGACCAAGCCCCTTGAGGGGAGTTTGCTAGAAGAGCTGGAGGGAATGAGGGGGTGGGTAAGATTCATATAGGGTTGTGTAATTTATGGGGGGTTCCTCTCAAATCAGTTGCAAAAGGACAGCCTACCAAATTCATAGGGGGCTCCTTTGGCGTTTCTTCCTCATATGCAGCTAGGTTTTCTGGCTCTGTGGATTTATGAGTTGTAGCTTATTTATTTTGTTCCTGCTGAGGTAAATAGCTCCGTGCCGGGGCCATTTATGACTATTGTGCAGAGGAACACAGATGATGGATTACTTCCTCTCATTTGTCTTTTGACCAGAAAAATGTCTGTTTTTCTAGCAATTGGGCTTTTAATGTGCGATGACTTCCCCCGACCTTCAGTGTGATTGCAGGTGTAGTACAGCTGGCGCTCGTTCACGGAGGTTAGGTGGCTTAGAGGGTGGACCTCGCCTGTCCACACGAGGCCTGGAAAGGGAAATCGCTGTATTTAGCCAGATGGAGGAATTTGTGGCTGTGCTTTAAGCCAGCCACACCTGCCATGTCAGTCTAGCCTCTGTGATTGCTAGACACATACTGCTGCACGTCGGCCTAAGCTTCTGTAATGATACCTCTCTCTTCAAGCCTCTGTGTAAGGCTCTGATCTGGCTGAGAGGGAACATCTTTAACCTTGAGTTCAAAGTAATTTGACTTTTCTCCCATAGCAGCTCGTGTAACACCAATGTTCTTACCCAGCCATGGACGCTGCATAACACAATGCTGACCTGCTAATAATGACGTGTCCTCTGGGGCGACAGTGGCGTGACTGTTTGGAGTTAGCACCATTTTCTGATTAGATTTGAGGCCTACTCCATGGGTGGTATGTAGCATGAATCTTAAAGAGTCTTATTAATAAAAACAAACCCAAGGCCAGTTATTGGGGTGAATGCTGGAAGATCAGAGAAGCAGAACAAGCCATAGCCACCTCACCTTGCCAATTCCTCAGCTGATCCTGTTTACTCAGACTGGATGCCTCTGAATCCTCATCCAGAATGATTCTCAGCTGAACTGCTAATCACAGCCTGAAAGCTTAACCAGCTCTGGTTCCCAGTCCTCACACCTTAAATACCTTTCTACTTTCTGCCATCACTTCCTGGGATTAAAAGCATGAGTCACCATGCCTGGCTGTTTCCAGTGTGGCCTTGAACTCACAGAAATCCAGACGATCTCTGCCTTTGGAATGCTAAGATTAAAGGTGTGTGTGCCACCATTTTCTGGCCTCTGTATCTAGTGGCTGTTCTGTTCTCTGACCCCAGATAAGTTTATTAGGGTGCATAATATTTTGGGGAACACAATATCATCACAGTGGTATGCCTGGCATTATAAACCTAGTTAAAAGACTCTGGTTTGAGAGGGCATAGGTCATAGGCAAGAGTCTACTGTTTTGCTAAAGTTTGAAACATTGTCACACTACCTTCTAAATACTTACTTTTCTACCCATAGCCAGTGCTGCTCTTAGCCTTGGGCAGACAAGCTCTCTTTTGCCGTTTTTTTTTTT